>JBAKBP010029847.1:0-26566 GCA_037953745.1 Lithodes maja | reverse complement strand
TATATATAATATGTTTGATATCACTCACTTTTTATATTATTAACAATTCAGGTAGTGCAATTTCACCTTTACGACTATATCCAATGTCTTGCCTCTCTACAAATCTAATGACGCTATGAACGTTTAATAACTCTCGTGTTATATACTCCGCGTGTACAATTAACTTCCTTACATGTACCTGTATACTATAGTGAACAAATACGAGTCGTCCTTATAATGTTATGACGGACTACAGTCTGCCTCAACACACACACACACACACACACACACACACACACACACACACACACACACACACACACACACACACATTGTATGTTATGTTCCTGTAGCTATTTAGATCCACAATTTATGTAAACTTTGGTCTGTATATTTAGCATAGATTTTTTGATCTACCATCTCACATTTGTATTCCCACATAAACTACCTTCATTCTCATTTATAGTATCAACCACAACACATTATTGACACTTGTATTATATACTGTAGAATACTAAAACAAATATACAAGTGTGGCACGGAAAATCATGTTTGGATGTTAGAAAATCAATCTTCATTAACAAAACAAAGACTAAAATATAATTTAATACAAATTATATTCATCAATTCATACGAAAATATGTGAAGAAATATATTCATGATATATGTGAAGAAATATATTCATGATATATGTGAAGAAATATATTCATGATATATGTGAAGAAATATATTCATGATATATGTGAAGAAATATATTCATGATATACATTCAAACTAAACAATATTAAAGTCGAAAAGTTCTTTTACATCCGGAAGGAACATTTCGGAACAAAATGTGTAAAGGTCAACATCATCCCTTCCACCAACGAATATCTTTCCTCACAACATTACAATATGTCTCTTTCAACACACTAGGTCTCTCTCTCTCTCTCTCTCTCTCTCTCTCTCTCTCTCTCTCTCTCTCTCTCTCTCTCTCTCGGTAACGACTTTATAGAGGCTCACCTTTTAAGAAGTTTCCCTAAAGAAATGTTAGTATCAAAGTTAGTTAGGGTAAGGTAAATGATGTCAAACTGGCAGGTAGGAAGGTTGTCAGGGAGCCATTAATAGTGTTAGGTTACACCATACACGTTCCATACATAATATAATCCCACAGCTATATCACAGTATAAGTATGTCAGTAACTTTATTGTTCTCTGTTATCTAGTGTTCAACATAAGAGATAGTAGGCAGTTTGTTAACCCATTCAGTACTGGTGACGTCCTTGTCATCATATTCTGGACACTGTTAGGCGGGTTTATTCAGCTTAGAAAAAATCCGTTGTAGCTCAAATTATCACATGAGATAGTATGTAGCCTTATAGTGGTTAGAGGCCCTTCCAAAGCTGAATAAATTCGTCTAATAGTTGCCAGCATGTAATGAAAAGGACGTCGCCGATATTGTACGGGTTAAACATCAGGCTTTCATCACTGCAATGTGTGGATTTAAAAACGTTATGTTTAAAGGTAACACATAGGTTTACGTTATTCAACAATATTACCGGTATTGGTCGATTGTAGATTTAAACATAAAATGATTGTATTATTATCGTTAATGAGTTATGTATTATCTTAATCATACTCTAATTATTATTATCTTCTCGTCAACAGGTAAGAAACATCAGCGAGTCCCTATCATACTGCAACCATGATGAGTAACGGTATGTGTAGTGTAGTGTATTGTGTATGATTCTCTCTCTCTCTCTCTCTCTCTCTCTCTCTCTCTCTCTCTCTCTCTCTCTCTCTCTCTCTCTCTCTCTCTGACTTCATTAAATTGTGTGTATGTGTGTGAGAGAGAGAGAGAGAGGGAGAGAGTGAGTGAGTGAGTGAGTGAGTGAGTGAGTGAGTGAGTGAGTGAGTGAGTGAGTGAGTGAGTGAGTGTGTGTGTGTGTGTGTGTTACTCAGTTACTTGTTCGTCAAGGGGAATCCACGCAAATGCGAGCTAAGCTCATTATTATCGCGCCTCCTTAACTGGGAATGTATTGCGTGAAATGCATGTTAAGTGTTTTATGTACTGTTGGAATGGCTGTGGATGTGTGTGTAGTCTGTATTTTAGCCAATTGGCGACATCGGTAACGAAGGTTTAGGGTGGATCTGTATGGTACCATTCTCACTATAGACGGTACCGTCTCGCCCGAAGGCTTAGGTAGCCATCAGCTTAGGTGAACCATATGATACCCATCTCGCCTTGTACCATTTTTGCCAACCCCAGATGGGACGTCACAACGTCGTCCACTTATTCCAGGTACCTATTTACAGCTAGGTGAACTGAGGCTAACACATGAAAGGAGACAAGCCCAATTTGTCTCCGCCCGGCCGGGGGATTGAACCCCCGATCCCTCGTGTGTGAGACGAGAGCGCTACCTACTAGGCTACGGGGTGTGTGTGTGTGTGTGTGTGTGTGTGTGTGTGTGTGTGTGTGTGTGTGTGTGTGTGTGTGTGTGTGTGTGTGTGTGTGCGCGCGCCCATAGGAACTTAAGGCCTGGGTGGAGGTAACAGAAACAGATAAAGTAAGACAGATGGGTGGATAATTATTGCCCGACACAGATATTCAAATTCAGGGGAAATACAATTGAACCTTTTACTCCCTGTTTTTCCAGTTCAATATTAGAATGACTGTTATTAATCACCTGGCTGGAAGGAACTGATAGACCCGAGGGTCGAGGGACAACAAGTGAAATAGAAGTACGGTAAAAGCAGCTTGAGGAAATGGGTATAGAAGATAGATAAGGATGAAACAAATGGGTATAGAAGATAGATAAGGATGAAACAAATGGGTATAGAAGATAGATAAGGATGAAACAAATGGGTATAGAAGATAGATAAGGATGAAACAAATGGGTATAGAAGATAGATAAGGATGAAACAAATGGGTATAGAAGATAGATAAGGATGAAACAAATGGGTATAGAAGATAGATAAGGATGAAACAAATGGGTATAGAAGATAGATAAGGATGAAACAAATGGGTATAGAAGATAGATAAGGATGAAACAAATGGGTATAGAAGATAGATAAGGATGAAACAAATGGGTATAGAAGATAGATAAGGATGAAACAAATGGGTATAGAAGATAGATAAGGATGAAACAAATGGGTATAGAAGATAGATAAGGATGAAACAAATGGGTATAGAAGATAGATAAGGATGAAACAAATGGGTATAGAAGATAGATAAGGATGAAACAAATGGGTATAGAAGATGGATAAGGATGAAACAAATGGGTATAGAAGATAGATAAGGATGAAACAAATGGGTATAGAAGATAGATAAGGATGAAACAAATGGGTATAGAAGATAGATAAGGATGAAACAAATGGGTATAGAAGATAGACAAGGATGAAACAAATGGGTATAGAATATAGATAAGGATGAAACAAATGGGTATAAAAGATAGATAAGGATGAAACAAATGGGTATAGAAGATAGATAAGGATGAAACAAATGGGTATAGAAGATAGATAAGGATGAAACAAATGGGTATAGAAGATAGATAAGGATGAAACAAATGGGTATAGAAGATAGATAAGGATGAAACAAATTTTATAATATGAAATTTTCAAATAATATGCTAGCAGAATAGAAAATACAAATAGTGTTACATTAACCTAGAATTCTGACTTTGTATTGAATTGTTTCTTTGGAGTGTATCAAAAGGTGAAACGAAAAATACCTACATAACATTAGATCAGACATTTGTCAGCCAGAGTGGACAGAAGGGTGCTGAGCTGGTATGGTCATGTTGAACGAATGGGAGATGAAAGGCTTACAAAGAGAATATGTGAGTCAGGTACAAGGGGAGATAGAAGGGCAGGAAGACCCCCATTGAGATGGAGAGACTGTGTAAGAAAGGCTTTGGATGATAGAGGAATGACTATAGATCAGGCAGGGGAAGTGGTGGTGGACAGGAGTGAATGGAGAATGCTTGTGAATAGTTGAGTGAACACGTGGTCATTTGGAGTAAGGGGTCGGGCGCAAGTTCGACTAGATAATAGTCCATCAGGCGCCTGGCCCGGGGGGACGATTAATATGAAGGGTGTGCCTGGAAGTGTGGTGGGAGGGCTTGTGGCTTTGGCTCCGCTGCATGTCTGCCTGCCGAGATCGGAACCTCTCCGGGTGGTCAGGGGCTGGGGGAGTGCTGGAGCGACCTTGGTAACCCTGGTCTCTGGGTCTTCTCCTGGGTGACCTGGATGTGTGTGAGTTTGTGTTTTTTATCTGTGTTTATTTTTTGTTTTATGTTGTTTTTGTGTTTTCCCTGTTCTTGCTCTGTCTTGAGTCGGCTACCCCCAAAATGGGGATTGGGCCTGAGCATATAGATAGATAGATAGATTAGATCATACAGAAACTCTGCACATCATCACTTTACCTCCCCTCCCCAATAATAATTAGGAAATTAATAGGTAGTACCATGTTGACAGTATTGCATGCTTCACTCATGGAAGTACAGTTTGTCAAGGGTGTTTGAATAATTATAACAGCTCCATCCTTTACAGTCACAACATGCTGCTGTGCAATCAAGTCCATGTTTACCTGTCATCTCTGTTCGCTTTCCTATGTTTCTTGTTGATCTTCCCTACTTCTTTAAGGGAGTACAGGTTTGGCTACTGACTGACTGACAGTTATTCAATTATAGTAGTTAAGTTTAGATAGCTAATAATATAGTTAGGTTAGAACATAAGAACATAAGAACATAAGAAAATGGGAGTCTGCAGAAAGCCGATTGGCCTAAGCAAGGCAGATCCCTGTCCCACACAACCCCAATTCAATTACAAAGCCCATTTATAGGCTCAACACTCTAATACCCTGAGGATCATCTTACCAAAACGGTTAGAGATTAACGCAGGATTATGGGGGTCTGCAGAGCGCTGATTGGCCCAACCCGGCTGATCTCCCTTCACACCCAACCCTTCTCGTCCATATGCTTATCCAATTTTATCTTAAAGCTCCCTACAGTTTTAGATCCCACTATAGCACTTGGTAGTCCATTCCACCCATCTACAACTCTGTTACCAAACCAATATTTGCCTATATCTTTTCTGAAACGAAATTTATCTAATTTGAAACCATTGGTACGAGTTCTTTCGCTATCACTGAGCTTTAGTACATTTGTCATGTCCCCTTTGTTAATCCCACTAACCCACTTGAACACCTCTATCATATCCCCTCTAACTCAGGATAGTATACGATATGTTCCAATAAGATGTTTGAATTTGATTTAATATTGTTTAGTTAAAATTATGATAGTTGCCAGTAAATTAACAATGTATGTGGATAAACTTACTGGGTTGGAAATAAGTTACAAGTTACAAATTAATCCAAGATGAAACTGAATACTTTCTATGTTGAAAGACAATAAATATATTTTGATATGGTTCAGATGGTTCAGAGAACACTGTGAGCTCCTACTTTTCTGTTCTCTTTCATTTTTGGAGCAAACTTGTGGAGTATTATTGAAGTTGCTTCACCAAGTTTTCTGTTTATCTTCCCGGGAACCTCGGGGGCGCTGCTCACTCTTAAGTTGTCCTCCTTGTATTTATTCAGTGGTGAACGTTCTCTTATTTTCTAAGATGATGCAGCGTGTGTATTATTTTATTACAATTCTTCACTAAGAGTTCACTCAAATTTAATGTGTCCGTAGGTGAAGGTATTCTTAAAACCCGGGAGCTATTATGATTTCTTCCCGCATCCTTTACAAAGTTGACTATTTTCGGTATTATCCTGGCTAGGAAGATAGTCTTTCTTGGAGAACAAATCTGAAAATAGTCTGGCATTTAGTAATAGACATATTATGTTATGTACATGTCATAAATATACTAGTGTATGTGTATGTGTATATACTCAGACACATACCCAACAGCAGGGGGTGGCTGACTTGTGAAAGAGTCCGAATAGAGACAACACAACACACACACGCACGCACGCACGCACGCACACACACACACACACACACACACACACACACACACACACACACACACACACACACACACACACTTGCTTGCTTGCTTGCTTATGGTAGTCCATCGTAGTCCGATGATGACGTTCCCTTCCTGCATTCATCTGTTGTGAGTTCTACGATGACTGTAGAGTCCTATCCGTGATGCACATATCCTGCCACAGTCTGGGCACTGGTAGTCCGGGTTAGGAGGTGCTGGTTGTTCCCGGCGTGCATGTCTCCGGGCCCTCTTCTCCTGCTGGTGGTGTTTCCTCTGACGTTCCAGTTCCTTCGCTCCTTGCTGGCAGTGTGAGCGCCATAGTGGTCTATCTGATGCTAAGTTTTCAAGTGCAGTTGGTTGTATATTGCACCTTTTTAGTATTTTCTTTATACTGTCTTTGTATCTTAATTTTGGTCCTCCAGCTGCTCTGCGGCCTTCATGCAGCTGTCCATAATTATAGTGTTTTATGAGGTAGTCTCTCCTCTGGCATACGGATGACATGCCCAACCCATCTGAGTTGTTGTTTGATGATAAGGGTCTCAATACTGGTGTTGTTGGCTCTTTCAAGTATTGTTATATGAGGAACACAGTCCTGCCAGGTTATACCCATAATCTTTCGGAGGCATCTGATGTGGAAAGCCTCCAGGGGTCGTATATGGCGTCTATATGTCGTGCATGTCTCACAACCATAGAGCAAAGTGGTTAAACACAGCATTATATACATCCACTTTGGTACAAAGAGTCAGGTGATTATTTTGGAAAACTCTCTTGTAGGCGGCCAAAAGATGCTGCAGCTTGTCTCAGTCGGTGTTGTACCTCATCCTCAATACTGGCCGTTTCAGACAGGAAGCTTCCCAGATACTTGAAGGAAGGAACTTGTGCTATCTCCTCTCCTGCTAATCTGAACACTGGCTGCACAGGTGGTATCTTAGCTGACCACTGAAAAATTATTTGTGTTTTCTGGATGTTAACTGACAGGCCCATTCTAGAGTAAGCACTTGCTGCAGCTTCAAGCGCGACTTCTAGTTCCTCTGGCGAGTGAGCTACAAGAGCATAATCATCTGCATACTGAAGTTCCAAGATATTTTCCATAGATACTTTTGTTCTTGCTTGAAATCTACGAACGTTGAAGAGGTTGCCATCTAGTCTATAGTCTATGTTGATTCCACTTCTGTTTGCTATAGTCCTATGAAGAAGTATTATAACGCATATTAAATTTTTTTTTGAAAAGGACTGGTGCCAGTACACACCCTTGTCTGACTCCGGCATTAACAGCAAATGGTTCCGATGCATGGCCTCCTGCAGTGACTCGCGCCGTCATGCCATCATGAAACTGCCTTACAAGTGCCACAAATTTTGGTGGACAGCCAAAGATACGGAGAATATTCCACAATGTTTCTCGATTTACGGTATCAAAGGTTTTTGACAGATCAATGAAGGCTATAAAAATGTCTTTATTTTGTTCCCTGCATTTTTCTTGCAATTGACGTATAGTAAAAATCATGTCAATAGTTCCTCGATCTTTACGGAAACCGCATTGTGACTCTGGCAGTATTTCCTCAGTAATTTTGGTCAAGTCTTTGAAGCATGATTTTTACAGCACCTTCCCTGCCACAGCTAAAAGAGAAATGCCTCTGCTGTTGCCACAATTAGATTTATCACCATTGTTTTTGTAAATTGTGATAATATTTGCATCTTTCCATGTCTGAGGTATGTACTCCTTGTCCCAAACCTCCAAAATGAATGAGTGAATATCTCAAAGCAGTAGGTAACCTCCATATTTAATTAGCTCTGCTGGTATACCATCTGGACCAGGAGATTTGTTATCTTTCAGGATCTTAACTGCTCTAGTCACTTCATTAAAGGTTGGTGGTATATCAAGATCTTGAATAATGGGTTGCTCTTCAAACTCTTGTTGGCAAGTTGGATCTACATGATTGTCTTGGTTCAGCAAGTACACACACACACACACACACACACACACACACACACACACACACACACACACACACACCTGTAGGTAGTAGTTGCAGGCAGTGTTGTCCGCCCGTTGTCACGCTGATGCGCCACCACTAGTACATTCCATCTGCCCGTCTCTGCACCAGCTGGTCCATGATGCTGTTGCTAGCGGCATGGAGGTGGTAATGGGGCAGTTTGGGTTGATCAGGTAGTGTCCAGAGAAATTTGTCCAGTTGATTTTTAAATTTCTCGAGACTTGGTTCAGTTGAGTCACGCAGATATCTGGGTAGGGCGTTAAAGAGAAGAGGTCCTCGTGTCGCAAAGGCGTTCTCCTTGAGCGTCTTAACTCTGGTGGCTGCTCTGGGGTGTACCCGCTGTATGTGGCAGAGACGGCCCAGTCGTTGATGGATGTGAAAACCTATATTAAGGTTGTTGGTTGTGATGCCAAACAATATTTTGTAGACATATAAGATGGCATATCTGTCCTGCGTCTTTCTAATGAGAAAAGCTTGAGAGTTTCCAACCTCCCCCAGTAGTCTAGGTGTTGGACGGCAGAGATTTTATTGGTGAATGAGCGTTGAACTGCTTCGAGTAATTGCTTCTCTCCCACCTTCCATGGGCTCCATAGCTGACAGCAATATTCCAACAGTGGAATGACCAGTGACTTGTAGAGCGTCAGCATGGGGATCATGTCACGTGTTCGGAAGGTTCGTAGGATCCATCCAGCTTGGTTACGAGCATTCTTTGCCACATTGGTTATATGCATTCCAAATGTACCATCTTGGCTGAGTGTAATACCAAGATCTTTTACATAATCATTTGTATCAATGCAAGAGCCGTCATCTGCTGTGTATGTGTGGATATTCATATTTCGGTCTGCACTGTAGTTCATGTGTTCAAATTTGTTATTGTTAAAGGACATGTTGTTTTGCTCTACCCATGAGTAAATTGTAGTGAGATCTGCCTGAAGTAAATCAGCATCTGTTGTAGAAGACACTTCCCTTAATACATGAGTGTCGTCAGCAAAGGAGGCGACAGACGAATGCATGGCATGTTTATTTATGTCTGATATGTGCAGCAAGAAAAGTATAGGTCCAAGAACTGACCCTTGTGGCACCCCACTAGTGACGATGGATGGCTTGGACACTGCACCACCAACCGCTACAGCTTGTTCCCTGTCAGTGAGGAAACAGTGCAGCCACACCCCAAGTTTTCCTGAGATTCCTGAGTCTCGTATCTTGTGGAGGAGTATGCCGTGGTCTACCTTGTCAAATGCTTTTGCAAAATCAAGGTAGACCACGTCGATAGCATTTTTATTTTCTAGCCTTTTTATAATTTTTCATGGTGAGCTAACAGTTGCGAGAGGCACTAGTGGCGCTCCCGAAACCCATGCTGGTCCTTGTTTATTATGTTGTTTTCTTCAAGGTATATGGACATATTTTTAACTATTAGCTTTTCGAGGATTTTGATAACATGCGAAGTTAAAGCAATAGGTCTATAATTTTTTGCTTCACCCCTCGAACCCCCTTTGTGGACTGGTATAATTTTAGCACATTTTAATTGTTGTGGTATAATTCCAGAGTCGAGAGAGTTTCTATAAAATATCTGTAGAGGAGCACTAAGGTCTGCTGCACAATTCTTGAGAAGTGCGGCCGAGAATTGATCCGGGCCTGCTGCTGCATTGATACCAATTTCCTTTATAGCATATACTATATCATTTGTGGTAAATTTAATGTCCGTTAGATTTGGCATGGATACTTTGTGGAAGAAGTCGGTCGGTGAGTCAATTATTTTATCACCTCGAGGGTGGCTAAAGACGCCCTCGTACTGTAGCCGTAGTATATCGACAATCGCCTCAGGTTCGTTCTTGGTTTGGCCGTTCGCATCTGTCAGTGGACCAACACCCACCCTTACATTTGATTTGTTTGCAGCATACTTATAAAAGTATTTTGGGTTAGTTTTAATGCAGGACACGGCTTGGAATTCTTTTCTGCGATTTTCTATTTCTACTGAAGTCTTGAGTTTTTCTTCAATGGAGGTAACATTGGCTTCAATTTGTTGTTTATTTAGTATGCTGGTACTACGCTGAATTCTTGCGTAGGTTCGTTCGCTTGCACATCAGTATCCTACGATCACGTGGTATATTTTTCTGTGGTAACGATTTTCTAAGGGGTACATATTTTTCAGAAATTTTGAGGCATATTTCCAGTAATTTGTTATATTGGGCCTCGGGACCAGATTCCTTAAACTGTATGGCCCAATCCACTTCACTAAGTTCTCTTTTAAGGTCTTCCCAGCATATAGATTCACTGAGAAAGTTGAGTTGATTGAAGTTCACAGCCATGGGCTCTGCAGGGCTGGGAGTTCTATACTGTGTGTTAGTAACTATGCTTGTCGCCATTGTAATAATATTGTGGTCCGACAGGTTGGTTTTGTCTACTGTGAGGTTGTGGATCAGCTCATCATTGTTGGTCATTACAATATCCAGTATATTATTACCTCTTGTGGCTATATTGACGAGTTGATTGAGATAAAACTCTCTTGAAAGACATATAAGTGCTTCTGCTTGAGCTCGCATGTCCGCTGCTCCTCCATAGACACTTTCTGAAACCCAGTTAATTAGCGGGAAATTCAAGTCTCCAGTGAGCACAATGGTTGGCATGGGTGGTGGTAGATTGTCTAAAATGTCTTTAATTGTTGTAAGTTGATCCATAAACTTATTAGTTGGACATGCTGGGGGTCTATATATAGTGATGTAGATCATATTAATGTCTGTAATGTTTAGTACCTGGACCTCTGTATAGGAATTAGATTCTGATAATAGAACGTTAGTGAGCTGCAAGGTGATTTTTAACGTAAGTGATAATACCCCCTTTTTTCCTATGACCAGATCTATCAGTTCTGAAGGAGGTGTAATTTTCTATATCTATTTCAGCTTCTCTTATACTTTGAGTAAGATGCGATTCAGTTAGGGAAAGTATGAGAGCATTATCTACTTGTGCTATTTCTGCAAGCAGCTTTACTTTGCCTTTGAATTTGTAAGGTAATAGACCTGCTATATTGAGTGAAATTAGTGTGTGTAGGGTGCTGCTGTTTACCTCTTTCCTTGTTACTGTAGTTCCTGTGATGGAGGGATGCACCACTGAGTCGGATGGATTTTCAGTGCCTGCATTATTTGTTGTTGCACTTTTTGCATTTGCTGCATCTGTTGCACTAAAAAATGTACCGTGGTATCATTTTGGGGAGATTGATATACCCACGTATCTTGTGTTCGTTGAGGTCTATTTAACCACGCACTCTGTGTTTGGGGATTTGGTGCAGGAATGGCTGAACGAGAAGGTGGTGGTGGGTAAGTGGTTGTTTGTTGCTGTTCTCTACACTGGTCAGATGGATATCGACGAGTGCCCTTCAAATGAAGTCTTTTGCACTCCAAGTTTAAACACTCTCTTCCTTTCTGAACCATTACATATAGGTGGGTGTAGGTATTTGCACATATCACCATGTTCACATCCCTTTACGGGATCACGACCGTTTATCTTGTACCTGTTACATAGGCTTGGGTGATAAAAAGGGCAGTCACATCCTTTTCGGCCAAATTTACACTGATTATTTTTGTAGTAATAGCATAATTTATTTTTCCTTTCATCATTTTGAAGATTTCTATTATTTGTTATGGGTGGTGTGCCACTTTGTTCTCCGGAAAAAGGTTCATCACACTTACCACCGTTTTCAGTGGTGTTTTCCTTGTCGTTGTTTGGCTGTTTAGCCTCACTTTCCTTTTCTTTGTCCCTGTCCAGTAGGGTATAGACGAGCGCAAACTGCCGGTCGCCTTGTTCACCCAGCTGTTGTTTAACACATCCCTCACAGGTGTACTGACTCCTTGTGTTCAGAAAATTCACGATGGCATAGACAGGGAGGTGTGTGCAATTGGCATGTATATATTGTTTACACGTTCGGCATTTCAAACACTCTAACAAGCACTGGATGTTACATGCTAAACAGTTTGTGTCTGCAGGAGGCAAGTTATTTTCGGGTATAGTACTCATGTTGCACTGTATATTTTCCGGTTTCACTAATTTACCTGCACATGCCTAAACTAATTAAGGAACAAATGCAAGTCACTGGTAATTATAAACTAGCGATGAGGGTACCGGCAATGGTAGTTAGGCTGGTAACCGGCAGGTGGTGCTGGCTGTCAGGGCAGACGGCAGGATATGGTATCAGGTTTTCACTAATATTTCAATAATCACTGGCCTAAATTCGTTCCAGACAGCTTCACAACCGCCACAGTGTTTCGATGTTTATCTAGGTAAAGTCAGAGTACCGCAACTTCACTACTTTCGAAGATATTGATGAAAACAGAGGAGCGCGGGAGTCACTGTTCACACCGGGCACCGCCAAAACACACACACACACACACACTATAATATGCTGTATCTATGTTCCGCCCAGAGAAAACAAGAAATACTCCACCTGCATATGAAATGACTGGATGACGGCAGAAATGAGATGAGGTACAGGGGGGAAATATGTAGTGCCACAGCAAGATATAAAGTGAGGTGAAAAAGGAGACACAAGAGCATGGATCCAACTATGTATAAAAAATGAACATTGAGATATATAATAGGAGATAAAACATTATGCCGGAAGAGATAACGTGGAGATGTAGAGAGGTGGAAGAGACGATAACAGTGTAGTGAAGAGGATGGAAGGAGGGAAGTAGTCGATATGGGGCTGTTATGTAAATGGTAACGACTGTCATAACATTGGATGGTGATAGAGACGTGCATGGTTAGACACGAGAACTAACATCTTAATAAGAGGTAAATGATAATAGTCTTCTTTATATCATAAACAATGTAGTTTACAAATCAACCTCACAGATTTGTACAAGATACAAGGGTAGGTAAATATATGATAATGAAAATATTCATGAAAATAGACTGGGAAGAGTGAGTGTGAATGATCAGTCCAAGCAAGAGTGATGGTACGAGCTTGGGATGGAACGAGGGCCGCTCATGAAAGAAAGATGAACTGACAGAAGTTATGGGATGAGGCGACTCAAGCGAGAGACGAGGAAGTGAACCATAAATAGAATGGAAATAGCATTATGCATGGAGTAGACAAGACAGATAGATTAAGAGGACAGTATACTGACATTAATTAATGCCATGGTAAGGGAGAGGTGTGGTGGAATGGTCTTGCCACTGGACTAGTAATCCAATGGTCCCAGGTTTGGATCCCGTTGTATCAATGGGAAGATATTATTTGGTAGGAATTTGTGCTGTACCTAATACCAGTGCATTACGACAAAGCCCACCGAAATGCCAACAACATACCCTCATTGTTCCCTGATTAAATAGCACTGTATGAATATTCCCATATTCAAAATATGCTACAGGGGGGCAATTGCTCAATAGGTGGCGTTCTGAGAGTGAGGGTCCGAGTCTTGGGGATGAGACAGTGAAGCACGAAGGCGAAGCAGCTCCATATACTGTATATGCGAAGGCAAGATGGCAAATGCTGGTTGCAGCTTCACATGTCTCACTCCCAAGACTGGAACGAAACTTCACGGGCTTCACCGTGTTAAACGGTTGAATGTACAGCCTATGCCCAAGAGGGAGTAAGTTGGAATATAGACCTAAACAAAAACAAAATAATAATGCCGAAGACAGTGAACACAATTAAGAAGTAGAGAGAGAGCTGGTGGATGAAGGAAAGTTAAGGAAGTGATTATGGGTAATTGGAATTAAAGTAATCAGTGATAAGGGTACGAAGTTATAGGCAGGAAGACAAATGTATCCTGGTGAGGTGATAAACAGATGAGTAGGTGAACAGGTGATAACAGGAAGAACAGGTAGGTGAGAGCGGGAGGGAAGGAGTTTGGTTGGTGAATGAAGTATAGAAGGAAAATAAATGAGCCATGCGAACTGTACGAAAAGACATAGAAAGTGCGAACAAGATTAGAGGAAAGAAGGAGACGGGTATTGTGGAGGGAAGGAGGAAGACAGATTAGAAGGTACTGGGATGACTGAGTTAGACAGATGTGTTGTGTACTAGAGGTGAGGGATGTAGAGGACCCAGAGGTGAGGCTAGAACAACAGTACGCAATTTATCTTCCTTCGCTCGCTACATTTTGAGAGTATTTATTTGTATTTGTTTAAACTATTCACATAATTATATAGTGTTTAAGGCTAACCTCCAACACCATACGACAGCAGCGGAACCCTGTGAGTTTCCAGCTCTAAAAGAACTATTCTGCGATTTAATGATGGGGTAACATGGACTAAGTTCTTGGATATTCTAATAATGCAAACATGAAAGCTACGTGTAAGTGTGTGTGACTGTGTGTGTGTGTGTGTGTGTGTGTGTGTGTGTGTGTGTGTCAAGACGTGCATGAGTAAAAAGCTTCGGTGCCCTTTGTGTGGAATTTTATGATGGGGTGTGTCAGAGAGAGAGAGAGAGAGAGAGAGAGATATGGTGACAACATTGTCTAGGCAGACTTTCTCAATAGCCCGGATGCAGTCAATATATATGTCAAAAAGAATGGATGTGTTTTGTATGGTGTTGGTGTAGTAAGTGAAAGTTTGTACGTTTAGTCTGTGGCTGAGGTTAACATCAGTTATATTATGAACAAGATGTTGGCTTCCTAAACTCAACATGATCTCTACCTAACCATAACCACAACTTTACCTCAATTTCAACTATAACCTCATCTCAACTCCATAATATCACCATAACGTTATTTAACCTACCACATCCTTACCACAACCTTACCCTGACCTAACCTCACCACAACCTCATCATAATCTTTTCTCAACCTCACCACAACATCAATATTACCTCACCTTAACTTCATCACAGCCTCAACACCTCACCTTACTGTGCTGGTTGTATATCCCAGTATGGCGGCTTCGCTTCCTGGCAAGATATGAACACCACCGAAACTGTCCAAAAAGTGTGGGAAGTTTAACATGTGTATGTATGTGTGTGTGAACTGGGGAGTGAGGGAAGAGGAGGAATCTGGTAAAGGAGGAGGAGGAGAAAGAAAAAGGAAAATTATAAGGAATTCTATTACATAAGACTACGAACATAAAGTATAAGATCAGGTTGAAGAATGGAAAAAGATATTTCCAAAGAAAACAAGATAAAATTAAAGTTTGAAGGTATAAACAATGTACGGTATATAATTGGAGAAAATAGAAGGGTTTGGATTAAGGTATAGCAAAATAGGTAAGTCGAAGAACGAGGAGAAGGGGTAGTAAAAGAGCGAATTGTCAACTACTGTTAAATTCTAGGAGCTACTGTGATGGTGTAGAGACATTTCAAGAAGTGAATAACATTTACACCTTTATGAATGGTTATATGCAGATTATCATGAACTATGTCATGGAAAATTAATATATTACTAAATAACATGGAACATTCCGTGTGAAAGACTCTCTCCAATTCATGCCTCCTTTATCCTCCTTTTTGTTCTACCTTCCTCCTTACTCACTTACCTACCTGCCTCCCCTCAACTGCTTCCTCATTTCCTCTCTTCCTCTGACACCTGCCGGACTCATTTCCTGGCTGCCTTCCCTCTTCCGACACACACACACACACACACACACACACACACACACACACACACACACACACAGCCCGTAGCCTAGTAGGTAGAGCTCTCGTCTCACACACGAGGGGTCGGGGGTTCAATCCCAGACCGGGCGGAGACAAATTGGGCTTGTCTCCTTTCATGTGTTAGCTTCAGTTCACCTAGCTGTAAATAGGTACCTGGAATAAGTGGACGACGTTGTGACGTCCCATCTGGGGTTGGCAAAAATGGTACAAGGCGAGATGGGTATCATATGGTTCACCTAAGCTACTGGTCAACCTAAGCCTTCGGGTGAGACTGGTACCGTAGTGAGAATGGTACCATACAGATTAACCCTAAGCCTTCGTTTCCAGATGTCGCCAATTGGCTAAAATACAGACTACACACACATCCACAGCCATTCCAACGATACATAAACACTTAACATGCATTTCACGCAATACATTCCCAGTTAAGGAGGCGCGATAATAATGAGCTTAGCTCGCATTGCGTGGATTCCCCTTGACGAAACAAAGCAAAGTGAATAACACACACACACACACACAGCCCGTAGCCTAGTAGGTAGAGCTCTCGTCTCACACACGAGGGGTCGGGGGTTCAATCCCAGACCGGGCGGAGACAAATTGGGCTTGTCTCCTTTCATGTGTTAGCCTCAGTTCACCTAGCTGTAAATAGGTACCTGGAATAAGTGGACGACGTTGTGACGTTCCATCTGGGGTTGGCAAAAATGGTACAAGGCGAGATGGGTATCATATGGTTCACCTAAGCTGATGGCTACCTAAGCCTTCGGGCGAGACGGTACCGTCTAAAGTGAGAATGGTACCAAACAGATCCACCCTAAGCCTTCGTTTCCGATGTCGCCAATTGGCTAAATACAGACTACACACACATCCACAGCCATTCCAACAGTACATAAAACACTTAACATGCATTTCACGCAATACATTCCCAGTTAAGGAGGCGCGATAATAATGAGCTTAGCTCGCATTGCGTGGATTCCCCTTGACGAACAAGTAACTGAGTAACTGAGTAACACACACACACACACACACACACACACTATCTCTCTCTCTCCAATTCATGCCTCCTTTATCCTTTAATTTGGACAAATTGGATCGTATTCAAGACATTAAACTTGATTCAGTCCAGATTCTCGAGTTGCAAAAGTGGAACGCGTATGGATTAGAGTGACAAAGATTTTGGTAATGTGAGTAATGAAGAAAATTATAATATAAAATAGAGCTTGGTGGACGTGGATTATTATAGTGAAACCTTAAAGCTTGACGGAGTGGATTATAGTAGACAAAATATTAAGGGAGTAAGTTATATGATGACTTAGCTTATAGGAGTGTTATCTATGGAGTGGGTTATAATAGACAATGGCTAAACAAAATATCATAATCCCATAACTACTCGCACACGCTGACTGACGTCTTATCCATAACCATAAAATATCCCCACCACTCCAGCACAATAATGGCAATATAACATATAAAGCCCAGATCGGTACAAGATAATATTATGGTGTACATTGAGCAAGAATATAGAGAGAATAACAAGTTTACCATTTTATAATGAGGTTCACTTTACATCCACATTTGTATATCCAATTGGTTAGTTACCAACCACAATTTACTTAACAGGAAAGATAAGACAGACGACAGAAAGAACTGGGAGGAAACAGTGCAGTTTAACAAATGGGCAGTACTACCTTTTACTTATGGTCATATTTGATTGTATTTCCATTATAATATGCCGTGGCCGGACGGATTGCCGACGGACATTTGGCCGAACGGACATTTGGCCGAACGGACATTTGGCCGAACGGACATTTGGCCGAACGGTTAGGTTAAGTTAGGTTAGGTTAGGTTAGGTTAGGTTAGGTTAGGTTAGGTTAGGTTAGGTTAGGTTAAATTAGGTTAGGTTAGGTTAGGTTAGGTTAGGTTAGGCTAGGCTAGGCTAGGCTAGGTTAGGTTAGGTTAGGGTCTGTCGGCCAAATGTCCGTTCGGTCAAATGTCCGTCGGCAATCCGTCCGGGAGCCATAATATGCATATCTTTATTTTACTTTTCCATTTATTATTTATCTCCGTGTATGTATTTTGACTATGGTCATATTGTATAGACTGGTATTGTCTCCTAATGTAACCTTGATAGCTACTGTTGAGATATGAACGTATAACATTGATAAAGCCACTTACCTTAATTCATCTGCTCGTTCAGCCCCCCCCCCCCCCCCCCCCCTTGATTCATTTGGTCTCCTCTCTCCAATGTTTTCGCTCACCTCAATTTACTTACTCGCCCTGATTCTACCGATCAATCCAGTAAGACTGTGTTTCTGATTTGCACTCTGGCCCACTATTTGCCTAAGTGAGTAAGAGTTCATACCCTTTTCTCGATGTGCAAGTATGATTAAACTAAAGTGAATGATTTCAGAATTCCATGTACGAATGGTGATAACCTACATGTATGCGCAACCTGCTTACCAGGGGATACATTGGTGCTCGATATACATCCAACAGATTGCACCTACTTGAACTCTATTTTACCTCTGGCACACAAGGTACTCTGGAAATAATCTGATTTGAGCATAAAAGGGAATCTAAAAAGGTTTTAGTGCCTTTCTTGGCTCTCTTTCGAGATGGAATTGTAGAGACACATTTTCTTCCTGTCAGTTATTTTGTTCTGATTTTCTTAATGTATATTTACCTTCTGTTAGGATTGTCTTAATGTATATTTACCTATTGAATTGCCATAGACAGAAATAAGTATTGTGATTTCATAAACTTTATATATAATTATATTTCCATCGCCTGTTATGATAATGTTGAAATAACTTAGAAAAGTTGACAGAATGAATATAAACACCAAATGAGGAGGAGCACTTTATTGACAACATTTCGCGACTCCTCCTCATTTGGTGTTTATATTGTCATGATAATGTTGGTTCATATTAATTTCAGTTTGGCCCTTCCCATGTTAAATAATGTGCCCGTCATTCTATTTACTTCTACATATGATAATGTTCAATTTATAAGCTTCTGTGACTCAGTTAAATGGAAGCAATATGTGGTAATGTGGGCATGTCGCCTTACCACCCCCTTCTGTCCTCCCCTTACATGTTCCCTCCCCCCCTTTCTCCTCCCCCCATCTCTCCATCCACTCCCTCCCCCCCCCTCATTTATCCAATATTTGTCCCCCCCCCCATCCCCCCACCCCCTATAAATCGTCTCTCCCGCCTCAAATATGTTTAGTCACCCTCCTGTACACTCCACTTCCCCCCCGCCTCCCTCATACAGGCACAAGAGCAGCCTGGACCCACCAGAGAGCTCACCTATGTCGCACTCCCTCCCTCTAACCACTCCCATGATGCCTATCACAAATATATAGTTTCACACTGGATATTTCCTCTTTACACCTATTTTCTGATTCTTCAATGTTCACATGTTATATATACAAGTAAAATAAGCACATATGAAGCAGTAATCTTGCTTTATATGGTAAATACAAAGAATTTTGTCCGAATTGACCTTTAAAGATGTCGCACCGATGGCACTTTTAAAAACATGACTGTCACAGCTGCCGAGTTAATCTTGTCATACATATCAAGTTATAGAAAGACCAGTCGCAGTGTCTCTTAAAATATAAAAAATGTGATCTCGGCTACGGGTCTTTTATAAAGTTATAACAGCATAGCCTACGCATTTCACAAGGCTGTTTGGGATTATTGTTCTAAATTATTAAACAAAAATTTATCTTAATATTAAAGAAATATAACTACCAGATAACGTATCAATATATATACATAAAACACACACACACAGATAAAACTATGAAATATAGACACTTGCACACTATACTGTCCCCTTCCTACTCTTCCACAGCTGTTCCTGCCCACCACTGAGTTTATGTGTGTGTACATCATAGTAACAGATGTGTGACCAGACCTACACTAGGCTGTTGCTCTCTCTCTTTCTCTCTCCCTCTCCATATTGTTTATATTCAGAGAAGCTTGAGGAGCGAGAACATAATTATGTTTTAGCCTCCTGTATTTATTTAATTACTTGGTTATCTATTTATTTTTCTCAATTTGTCAACGTCCTGTTCTGCATCTCCCTGTCCTATAAATGCAGCACCTGTCTTACACATTCACAGCCGCCACATACAACAGCTTTCTATGGGATTCTCGTGGTTGTAATAATTAATATATAATATTGTTGGCTTAAAGCTGGAATAATTTACTTTCTGTTTCCGCTGTAATTAATATTGTAAACATATTGTGGAGGTGTAGATATAGTAATATCTATCTAGGAACCTGTTACACACAACCTCGCTTTTTAAATGAGCGATAAAGCAGATTTTATGGGTAGGAGTAACGAGATTGGACCAAGGTAAGGAGAGAGAGAGAGAGCTCGATTGTGATTACGAGAAAGACATAAATACAAACAAACTGGTAAGATCTACAGTTATTTCAGTATTGCCATTACGTAAACATTTAGCGTTCCTTTTTTTAATTCAACGCATTGTGTGCACGTCATATAGTTATTCTGTAGCCAATGTTATATTATCTTGTACCCATCCATACAACTTATTGCAGTCAGGGAGGGAGTTATCTTTATTATATTCCACATATTTCTTAGTTTGGCTTCTTCAATTCTCCGACATTCCTTTCTTAAATATCTTCCTTCGAATATTGCTCGTTTTTGCGCATATTTTGTTCCGTTCTTCCTTCTATTTATTAGATACCTTTCGATCTTCTGTTTTCTACGATATTCTTTCATGCATTTAGTATTAACTTTAGCCATCGTTCTATTATCCTCTTTGTTTTGACATATTTGTTTTATCATCCATGATTTGTTCCTATCATATGAATGTATCTCTAGTCTTCCTTTCTTCTATTATCTCTTCTATATTGGCTTACATATTGAGATTCTTCAGAACCTTGGTGGTGGTTGGTGGTAGTGGTGGGGTCTGAAGATGTAAATTAGAGCTGTCTTTCAATTTTATTACCTTCTTCTGTGATTGTCTATTTTTCCATCATTCTTCCCTTCTTTCCTACCTCTCTCTCTCTAAATAATTTTTGCCCATTCCATTCTTCTCACACACTGCTTCCCCCAGAGTTGTTGACGCCACAGAAACAAAATTGAATGACACCTCTACTCTACATTAAACAAGCTAGAACGAGTTCAACGTAGAGTTACCAAAATGATACCTAGCCTAAAGAACAAACCATACGAAGAACGTCTTAGAGAATTAAATCTATTTCCTTTAACCCAGCGCAGATTAAGAGGTGACTTAATTCAAGTGTTCAAAATCATCAAAGGCATCGACAATATGAACTGTAGTAAGTACTTCACTATCGACCAATCTAATTACACGCGGGGAAACGGTTGCAAAATTATTGGTAAATCTTTTAACTCACACGAATCTAAGAATTTCTTCTTCAATCGAGTTGTCAACTTGTGGAATGGGCATCCCCGAGACGTTATAGACTGGAGCACCGTTGATTCATTTAAACTCCGCATAGACAAATATCTCGCATCAAACCCGCGACTGACTGCGTTTGTAAATGAATAACTTTATTTTATCCTCCCCTCAGTTACTAACCCATCTGTGCCCTACTAACTTCCTAGTCCTGCCACGGACATTGGTTCCAGGGCAGTAGTTCCCTTTCCAATGTTCCCTTACCCACTCTAAACCACTGTTTGGACACTTGATCCTCAGTGTTTTGGAGGACAAGCAGCCTAGAAGGGTCACTAGATATGTTGTTGCTTGATTTCCTTTGTACTCCTTTGTACTCCTTTGTACATCTTCAGACCCCACCACCACCACCAACCACCACCACCACCACCAAATATCCAGGCATTTTGGCTTGAACATCCCTTGATTTAGGCCCTGTTACTCTTTCAACTCTGGGAGAGGCACTCGTTGCAAGCAGTTATACATTTTGTCTCCCTCACTCACATAGGAAAAACAAAAACAACAAAATAATGCAATAGTATGCAAAGGTGAGCTTGTGTTGAATGACCGGCTCGAGAGTGTGAATTTGGCTGTTAGTCGCTGGAGATGGTGGACAAGTTTTGCTACTTTGGAGATACCATCTTTGCCGGTGGTGGGGCTGAGGCCACCACTATCCCCAGCATGTATTAGAGATAGAGAGAGGTTATTACCGCCAAACTATATGCATTACTTTATTATTTCAGAATACTTAATTGTGTTCTCTCGTATAACATTTCAAAACTTGATATTTTGGCGGCCTGCTACAAAAATCATGAAGATTGGTTTGAAGTTGATGTACCGGTACTTCAATATATTGAATTATTGCTTGATTGTCTGGATAATTGTTTTCAGTGTGTGTGCGTGCCTGTGTGTGTGTGTGTGTGTCTGTGGGTGTGCCTGTGTGTAATATAGTGGGTGTGGCCATATACAGGGTTATTTAGGAGAGCGTGTAGGATTGTTCGTGTGTGGGAATTGCTGAGATGAGTTATTAGTACATTAACAGATCAATGTTCGTGTTTATGGCCTCTCTCTCTCTCTCTCTCTCTCTCTCTCTCTCTCTCTCTCTCTCTCTCTCTCTCTCTCTCTCTCTCTCTCTCTCTCTCTCTTTTGTATTCAATACTTTAAGAGTGTACTTACGTTTGTCTGTTTGTTCACAGGATATATAGAGTATTATTAATTTATTTCAACCAAAGTTTGTTAATACTTTCCTTCCGTACCCCCAAAGTATCTCATTAACTATTACTCCCAGCTATCGCCATACGTTAATATTCAACTCGGGGAAATTCGATCTTGATGCATGTCCGTCTTTGTCTTATTCTTTTTAATTGGTTCCCATTTTCTCAGAAAAAAACATTACGATTTTCCACATCCATGATTGCTTCGTGTACTGAACGTGTTCTTATATATCTTCCTTTCTGTCTAATTATAGATTTTGGTAACTGTCAGTGCAGAATGTTTTGATCCACACACCAGGCCATCACCCAGATCATGGTAGCCAACCCTTAACCTATTCAGCCATCCAATTAATCAGAATCAATTACAGTTAGTGGTGTCGTGCAGTTCCCCTCTGGTAGTAATTGTTATAGACGTGGCCATTAATTAGTCTGGGTGTTGTGGTGGCTGTCATAATTGGCACCAGCTGTTATGAGGCAAACATGTTTCTATTGATATCATAAGGTCTGGTAGATGTTATCACCACTCTTTAGTGCCTGAAACTAAGGCTTATGTTATTACGAGCGATTCTTATATGTCACAGGTGGGACAAGTGGTGTTGATGAGACAGATGTTGTTTGTGAGACAAATGTTGACTGCGACAGATGACAGTTTGTTCGGTTAAGGTAAACTATTTAATGATGTTAAGGAGGCAGGCAAAAAGGTTGTCAGGGAATGAGAAATGTCATTAGGTCACTGTGTGAAAATGTAAAGAATATGTTGCCATGGACAAAACAAGACATATCAGTTAGGGGAGGGGGGTGTTACTCAGTTACTTTGTTCGTCAAGGGGAATCCACACAATGCGAGCTAAGCTCATTATTATCGCGCCTCCTTAACTGGGAATGTATTGCGTGAAATGCATGTTAAGTGTTTTATGTACTGTTGGAATGGCTGTGAATGTGTGTGTAGTCTGTATTTTAGCCAATTGGCGACATCGGAAACGAAGGCTTAGGGTGGATCTGTATGGTACCATTCTCACTATAGACGGTACCGTCTCGCCCGAAGGCTTAGGTAGCCATCAGCTTAGGTGAACCATATGATGCCCATCTCGCCTTGTACCATTTTTGCCAACCCCAGATGGGACGTCACAACGTCGTCCACTTATTCCAGGTACCTATTTACAGCTAGGTGAACTGAGGCTAACACATGAAAGGAGACAAGCCCAATTTGTCTCCGCCCGGCCGGGGATTGAACCCCCGACCCCTCGTGTGTGAGACGAGAGCTCTACCTACTAGGCTACGGGTTGTATGTGTGTGTGTATGTGTGTGTGTGTGTGTGTGTGTGTGTGTGTGTGTGTGAGAGAGAGAGAGGCTGGGATTACCTTATACTGTTTACGGTGATAATAATAGATCTTACTTTTTTTTATTTCTGCATGTACTGTACTGTATATACTTATCTTTTTTTTTTTCTTTTTTTTTTTTCCTTAATTTTTGGTGGTAGATATATTGGCAGATATAGACAATGCATTATAGTAGGTCCACTTATAACTTAATAGTTCACAGAGAGAGAGAGAGAAAGTATGTGTGCGAGTGAGACTGAGGGAGTAGAAGTGAGAAAGAGTGAAACAGAGTGAAATATTATATAATTACAGACGTACGGTTTGTTTAGGGTTCAATCATTTTGAGATTTATACAGTAAAGAACTATTTCAGAATATCTCCCATGTATTACGTAGTTCAGAATATCTCCATGTATTACATGCGCCTTATCCTATAACCAAACACGACTTAAGAGTATTACTCTCTCTCTCTCTCTCTCTCTCTCTCTCTCTCTCTCTCTCTCTCTCTCTCTCTCTCTCTCTCTCTCTCTCTCTCTCTCAGACACATAACAGCTCTCACACACTCCATTTAACTTCAGACACTCTCTCCCCAACACTCACACTTAACTCCCTTTAAGTTCACTGCTACATTTCTCCCTCTCTCTCTCTGTCTCTGGCCTCACCGTTCTCCCTGTACTTCTCTCACCCCATCCTTCAGTCCTCTCCCTCTTTAACTCTTCCCACTTTGGCGTCTAATGTTCCTCTTCATGTGTTTTGTTTTCACCTTATTATTTGTAATTCGCTGGTTTTATAATTGGGTTTTCCATCATTCTGGGTTTTGATAATTGTATGTTTCCGATTGTTATTTTCTCTCCTATTTGTTTCCGATTGTTATTTTCTCTCCTATTTGTTTCCGATTGTTATTTTCTCTCCTATTTGTTTCCGATTGTTATTTTCTCTCCTATTTGTTTCCGATTGTTATTTTCTCTCCTATTTGTTTCCGATTGTTATTTTCTCGTATTTGTTTCCGATTGTTATTTTCTCTCCTATTTGTTTCCGATTGTTATTTTCTCTCCTATTTGTTTCCGATTGTTATTTTCTCTCCTATTTGTTTCCGATTGTTATTTTCTCTCCTATTTGTTTCCGATTGTTATTTTCTCTCCTATTTGTTTCCGATTGTTATTTTCTCTCCTATTTGTTTCCGATTGTTATTTTCTCTCCTATTTGTTTCCGATTGTTATTTTCTCTCCTATTTGTTTCCGATTGTTATTTTCTCCTATTTGTTTCCGATTGTTATTTTCTCTCCTATTTGTTTCCGATTGTTATTTTCTCTCCTATTTGTTTCCGATTGTTATTTTCTCTCCTATTTGTTTCCGATTGTTATTTTCTCTCCTATTTGTTTCCGATTGTTATTTTCTCTCCTATTTGTTTCCGTTTCTTGTCAGTAGTTTTACATCTACTATTTCCCCTTTTTAGATCCCACCTTTCAATTTGATGTGTTATTCCGGTGTCTTTCTGTTGTTATTTATCCATGGTTTTTGTATATGTCCACTTCGCACACTTGGTTTCATTCGATTGCTCACACCGAACTGACCGTTCACCCTGATACAAATGCATATTCGACCCTTTGCATACTTAAACTGTTTGCCCGATTTGCGTATGTGCCTAATTGAGTAAAAGTTCGTAAACGTATAATTGCACCTACTTAAGCTTTCCTTTTACCTGTGGCACACAAGGTACTCTGGAAATATATATAAGATTGGCACAAAAAGGGAATCTAAAAAGGTTTTAGTGGCTTTCTTGGCTCTCTCTTGAGATGGAATTGTAGATTTACACCTTTTCTTCCCTTCAATTGATTGGTTCTGATTTTCGTAAGATTTTAAATACTTTTTGAATACCTATTAAATTGTCATAAGCAGTAATAATAATCTCTATATATTAATGTTTGAATCACCTGCTATGATTATGTTTGCTTATATATAAACACACCAGTTTGCCCTTGTATATATTATATATATTTATATTTGAATCGCCTGCTATGAAAATGTTTGTATTTATATAAACAAACTATATTGCCCTTACGTAAAAACACATTTGTAGTAAAGCATGTGGGCAAGATTGGTAGAGGTAGGATGAACAAGGAAATATATAAATTGGCGAGAAGTCTCACCATCCATATGTTTCCCAGGCATTATAATATATAGTTATAATACTATATAATATATAATATATCCCATGGTGTATAATGTTGTGAGCCGCAGCATCTGTTCCACAATAGGCCCTCGTGTTACTCTCAACCACATTGGATCGCATTTGAAAACCTTGGACCGTTCATTGTGTTGAAAGGTTTGGGGAGAGGGAGGCATGGCAAGAGCAAAGGATGAGGAGATATAGGATGTGGAGAAGAAAGGGACTGATAATGAATGGAGGGAGGAGGCACATGGTATTTCAGCAGTGGAGGAGGGACTCAGAAATATACATACACACTCAAAAACAAACTATATCACTTCTATTATAATTATAAAGTATCTCTCACAAACAAAAACACAAACATAGTTCATAGCCTCCTTGGACATTACTGATGGAATAATATATGGACTGACAATCAAAGTGCATCAATATTTACTGTTACATTAACTTCAAGAATATGTGAATATATATTATGTGTATATTGCTCTGGTGATTGGCATGAGGATAGTAGTTGTGAAGCCTTGGTGGAATTATATTGATGGATGTTATTGTTATTGGTAAAGTATACGAAGGTGTATAATTATACAGTCTGGGCTACACTGATTGCTGTTTGTACTGTACTGTATGTCTGTGTCTGTGTGTGTGAGAGTGAGCGATAATGTTGTACACCATTGGTCTCTCCACTTTCTCTTGTGTTTCCTGTTGTTCCTGTATTATCCCCTTGTCTTTAATGCGGCTCCCTGTACCTTCTATACTGTATGTTTTAACTTCTCCCCTCCCTGCTACTCGTATAACTTCCCCCATCAACTTCATCTATTGTTTTAACTTATGATCGTCATAATTGTCACACCTTACCACTCTTATAAATTAGCTGAAACTAGTGCACACTAACAAACACATAC
>JBAKBP010029846.1:0-26569 GCA_037953745.1 Lithodes maja | reverse complement strand
ATCACGGACAGGGAATAAGCCTTCCGGATCCTTCTGCACTGGCAGTGTATTTACCTCGGAAGAAATGCCTCTAACAAACTCCGATGTCCTCTTGAACACTCCAATGCCGTGAGCAAAAGACACGGCTGCCGGAGGAGGTCGACTAGGGCACTCATTTGCCTTATGACCCTCCTGGTGGCAACTAAAACACATAAATTTTGGTTTCGGCTTATACTGTGATGTAAAAGGCCCCTGACTTTTCACATACGGTGTGGTGTAAGGTTTGGATTCAGTTTTAGTTTCATGGCTCTTCTGTTTAAATGTGTCATTGTTACGGGGAGGGGGAGGATAATGGTCCTTAGCACTTACATCGTACTTCTGTGAGGACCCGCAACCCCGAATCAACGACAGCCGTCGATCAGCCATTTCTGCTGCTTCGACTAGAGTTCTTGGGTTTTTCTCCTTCAAGTTCAAAGTTAGATCACCGCCCGTACTCTTAAAGAACTGCTCCAACATCATTAACTGCTTAATTTCATCAAATGTTGTGACCTTCTCAGATCGGAGCCAGTTCCCCATAGCATCGGACAAGTCCCAGGCGTGTTCCAAAAAGGTGCTATCTCTTCCCTTAGTTACACCCCGGAACTTCAAACGGTACGTTTCTGGTTGCAATTCGTAAGCCCTCAGGACAGCCTCCTTGAGATCCTCATACACAATACATAACTCCAAAGGTAACGCATCGTAGGCTTTAAGACCCTTGCCTATTAATCTAGAGGATACAAGTGCTGCCCATTTATTCTCTGGCCACTGGTGTTCCTGGCACTTCTTCTCAAAGCGTGTGAAAAATTCTGTTACACCACTCTCATCAAACACCGGAACCAGTTTCAATAAGTGCGAGAGAGATTGATCATGAGCACGGTTACCAGCCCCAAGTCGCTGTCCCGTTGTCTCTACTCGCGACTTCTCTACGTCCCTGTCGGCACAGTACTTAGTCGACTCAGCTTGGATTTTTGCTAGCTCTTTGTGCTCATGACTGATAGTTTTTCTCTCTTCTATCTTGGCTAATTCTATTTGCTGCTGGATCTTAGCTAATTCGAGCTGAAGCAATAATTCTGGAATTAACCCTTGAGGAGGTGAAGGTGCTACAATGTTTGAAATTACCGGTGGTCCCCCCAGGGGCAACCCACCCTGCCATTCACCACCCAACTGCGGAAGCGTACCCGGGGTCGGCAAACTACTGGGATGGCTGGGAGTCGAGTGTAGGGGAAGCATGGCCGAAGGGCTCTGAGCACTCAACCCATCTCGCTCACCAGTCACCCTGCCCAGTACACACGTTATCAAGTTATCCCTGGTCATGCTGCTAGTAACCGCATGACCGATAGCTGTGGCCAGGCATTGAAGACCGTACCGATTCATACCCTCCAACCGCTCGGCAGTAACAGGCCATTGCAAAAATATCCTAGCATCCTCCTCACAGTTCACCTGATTAACCATTTCATCATGCTGCTGTTCCTCCGTTTCGACCTGACGTACTGTGTCTCCATTCTCCTCTGATCCGGTATAAGACATGATGCTCACAAAAATTTCTCACCACAATATTCAGAAAAGAAGCACCCCAAACTCTTATACCTCAATATACACACAAAAATTCTCGGAAATACTCAAGGGCTATACTATGTTGCAAAAAAAAAAAAATTATTCTTGCTGATCCCCGCAAAATATTCTCCAAAACAACAAATGTTCCCTGCTAATAAATGTAGGTTCACCAAATCCTAGGTAAGGTCGCCATTTGTTACGACTGGGGTTCAAATATATCAGGGCTCTTATTCATTGGACTAGTAATGGCATAAATGTTACAACGGAAAGCGCTAGCTCCAACCTCTGAGGCGGGGAGGGTTCTGTGGGGGCGCTCGGTTATGGCCTTGGCCTTGCTCGGGGCCTTGGGGCTGTTCGGCCAGGCAGGGGGAACAACAACAACAACAACAACAACCTCTGAAGTATATTCCCAGTGAACAAAGAACACAAATACTCTACAGAGTTCTATATGCAATAATAGGCTATCAAACTCTCAATAAATGTGCGTCTACTCTAGGCTTAATGTTATGTGAAAACAGCCTATTACTACCTATAACCGAAGGTGCTTGGTTATGGTATGCAAAGTAAGGTGGTAAGAGAAGTTACAGCTTACGTTACTTTAATCAATAAATGTCAGGCACTCCTGCATGAAAGAAAGTGCACTAAAGTCCTTCAACACTAACAAGGAATCTTCTTTAAATGTTAGATGCTGTAAAGATGCTTGTATCGGAAATGGAACCCAAAAAGGCAGGCAGTGGAACAATGCTCGTGCAGGCTATGCACACAAAAAGGCAGAATATATAATGCCGTCGGAGCCAAGAATATCCTAAACACTACAACACTAATAATAATCGCCACAATGCAGTATTCCTATCAACAAAAAGAGCCTAAGTCGTTTGTGTCTCAATACATCAAACTAGGCTGCGAAATGCTTGTGTAATCATAAATGGGTATGCATAAAAAGAGTAATTAGGTTAATATAGTTAATGTCTACTGTGACTGATAAAGTCTAGCTAGAGTCAATGATACGAGATACTGGTGCGCATGGCATGCTGCATAGCCTAGTGCAAATCTCAAGTCTGTGCGTCAAATATTACGTTATAATGAAGGGTAGCTCTCTTGAGAAACCTTAATACCGAAGTATTAAGCGTTCTCCTGGCGTACCTCAAAGACAAACAATCGAGACTAGAACAGTGCAGAATGGTATAGGCAAAAAGCCCTCATTCATGCATGCTCTACTCTCAATGGCACACAGACTAGAATTTACTCAATCAACTCCAGTTCTCAGGTATGTCGTGCCGCTTTTAACTAAAGCCAGCACTCATAGGAAACAATACCTATTATATCAGACTCCCAGTCTAGCATTATCTAATCCGGCAGAACACTAATAATTATAGGAAGCGGCAATATGAAAGCCAACCAATGCTTCGTGATCCACTTATCTTAACAACTAACATACACAGGTTATATCAGACCTTAACACACAATACAACTGGCCAGCATGAAGCTGATTTTGCAGAGTTAACCAGAGGGGATATAATGTTAATAAAGGTGGTGAAAGATATGGAAAATGAGAGAGATAGGCAGAGGAAAAGATTCTCAGGTACGGAGCGGGGATAGATAGCAAGGGAAAAAAAGATGGGTGTGTTCTAGAAACCAGATCTGAGGGAGAGAGTGGCGAGGAACCAGTATATATACTCGCACTAGCTCGAACCGCGTGGGAAACCAGCGGTTACAAGTCAACTAACCACTAACAGAGCTCGCAGCATGGTAAGGACCTCCCTCCACCAACCCCCGCGAGGCAGCCAGCCGTGACGTCATCGAGCGGGACAAAAAACACTGCGCGCCCCCTCTCACTCTGTTCTACTCCCTCTCTCTCTCCCAGATCCTATCATTACTAGTTAATGACAAAACATATACTTTACAATTAAATATATAAAGCCTTGACATGGGCGAAAACAAAGAGCCTTTCTGGACTGCCCATGACACGAGCTTTCATATGAAATAAAGCACACTCTAATACATAAACTGTAGCCCCATCCACTGCCCTGGCGATCCTAGCGAGTCACTGTAGGACAAGCCATGCGGTTCTAACGGAGTGGTCAACGTCACAATGGCCGTACTGGAGAGATAGAACAGGTTACAGAGAGTTGGTTATGATCTAAGGAGCCCAATGGAGAGAAAGGAATTACAGTGTAAGTAGAATGATAAACAATAATTCAAGGATGTTAGGCCGATCTCCAAGGTGGTTAGAGATATGAGTAAGGTACTGAACGAGCTGCTCAAGGTCGTTTAGAATAAAAAAGATGCAAGCTTGTTCACCTGGTTCATCATTGAAATGAGAGGAGAGCCATTGGCAGTAGGTGAACATTGAAATCACCTACATTTGATATTTCAAAGAAAGTAAAGTTGATAGGATGTGTTCAACTTTGGAATATAGATAGTCTATCTATCTATCTATTGCCTGACGCCGTGATCCCCGAAGGGGTGGCCACGAACGAACCGCCCCCATGCACCTCTGTCCCCAGTCAGTCGACGCCCCTCCCCCCAACCAGCACCGCCTTCATTCATGTACTTCCTCACTCCATCCTTCCACCTCTCATTCGGTCTACAGCTCCCTCTCTGTCCCTCCACCTCGCTCTCGTACACCCTCTTAGTCATTCTCTCGCTTTCCATACGTTCCATATGGCCGAAGTCATCTCAAGTTGTTCCTTTTCACACTTTCCAGCACATCTACCTCCACACCACACCTCCTTCTTACTTCCTCATTAGTCTGTCTATCCCTCCATATATAGTCATAGAATTTAAGAAAGTAAGTAGAGTTAGGGGATAGATAGAAGCACAGAATTATTTATTTTGAAAGTGATTGCAAAGATTGAACCAGATAGTTGAGAATGTATAAAAGTCAAAGTCGGGAACACGTATGTAAGTAAGTTTGTTGTGCACATATCCACAACATCCACCTTTGGCTTGAAAACAAAGATAGAGAAAGTAAGAGAATACAGAAAAGGGGCTGCTGGCATTTGTTGCAGACACCTGAGTCTTGGTGAGGAAAAGAAGATCAGGTTTGTAGGAGAAGAGGTGGTGTTCAACAGAGGGAAAGTTAGAGGAAAGGCTGTGAATATAGTAAAAGGTGCTAGTAAGATTGACGCCACAGTCCAGAACATTTTGATTGGTTGTTCTGAGGAAATACGTTTATTATTCCCCCTCTTTCCCCCCCCCCCCCACCCACCCCCCACCCCCCAGGGACTCTAAGCCTGGAAGGAATTTCAGTTGCCATTTTCTAGAATACTGGTATATGGGAAGGAAATGTGGTGTGCTTGTTTTGTGTAGTGGAAGTGTTTGGGGAGTTAGCTGGATTTGTCTCTGTGTAGTGAGACACAAAGAAATACAGTGAGGGAAGCCAGACAAATGAAACAGGAGTTCCAGCAGCTCCTTATCACATGCCTATGATGCCTCCTTTGAGCACTGCCCTCCTCGATTATTGCCCAGACTCTCCTCATACACCCGGTGGCCCAACTCCTTTGCCCAGGACATTCTCAACTCTACCTAGGACTTTGACTAGTCCACCCAGTGACCCAACACCTTCACCAACTCTACCCCAGACAAATACGCCCTACAAGCTTGTTAATTCTTTAAGATCAAGGAATGGAACAGTGGGCAGAGCCACTGCCCTGATTGGTCCCACACCTTTACTAGCAGCCAATCAGAGGGCAGCTGTAACTTCAGACGAGGCTACAGGATCCTGGGTTAGGCCTTCTAAACCCCATATTCTGTAGTAGGAGGGCAGAAGACCTGAGACTCCCTCCAAGCTCAGACATGAGACTTTCCCTAAGCTCAGCTACACCCTTCCAACTCCAAAGGACAGAAGTATTCCAGCTATTGAGACCAGACTGGTGAACGGCAGCACTGCTAGAGTAGAAAAGAAGTGTATAGGCAGTAGGGCTGACAACCCTGATAATAAAGAAATGTTTGACCAAATGTTCTTGCTTACCACAGCCACCACTGACTTCAGTCCAACTTTCCAAGTGTCCCGAGGTTGAGGAGCTAAAACACGTTATAGCTGGCCATTTCCGGGAGGAGACAGACAACTACAACTATGAGCTGGACCAACACTGGAAGGAAGAGCTGCCCAGCCAATGACACCACCAGCGTCGTCGAAGTCCACTGCCCTGCCAACGACATAATCAGCAACACAGAAGCCCTCTGCCCGGCATAAATCTTGTTGTATATGTTTATACCTAGTACTTGTATAATTTTGCATTGTTATATTTATGTGTGTCCTGTCTGTGCAATTAAACTATATTTTGTTACTATTTTTATATTTCCTACTCTCCAGCCAAGTGCCCCTAATATATTTCTATCTATCTATTGCCATACGCCTTGATCCCCGAAGGAGTGGTCATGAATGAATCGGTCCTATTCTCTTGTCCCCTTGTCAGCTGACGCCCCTCCTTCCAACCAACACCGCTTTCACTCATATACCTCTCGATTCCATCCTTCTACCTCACTCTTATACACTTTCTTAGTCATTCCCTCACTTCTCATACGTTCCACATGGCCAAACCATCTCAAGGTGTTTCTTTTCACACTTTTCAGCACATCAACATCCACACCATACCACTCTCTTATTTCCTCATTCGTCTGTCTATCCCTCCATGTAACTGCACATTCATTTCTAGAGCAACTCATTTCCACCAGTCTCACTCTTGATTTGTGCCTCTCCAACAACGTCCATGTTTCACTCCTGTACGTCAATGTCGGGATTACCATATTATCATGCAATGACTTCTTTACTTCCATGCTGACCACCCTATCTATTCCTTGTCACTGCTTTCAGCATTCCTACAACCTTCTTTCCCTGTTGCACCGTTTCCTGCACTTCATCCTCCATGCCCCCATCTTTACTCATCACACTGCCCAAATACTTAAATGAGCTGACATTTTCCATAATCTGACCATTTAATCTCACCTCACACTCTGTGACTGCATCCTTTCAAAGACCATAACCTTAGTCTAATTAAAAACATTTATTGCCAATAAGAGAACACAATATTTAAGTTGTTAATAATATAATACAGGAAATTACACGGTCTGCCGAGCCGGGGCTCCCTGGCATACAAAATTATTGATATATGCTAAATTACATATTCAGTACAGGCAATTTACAGTGATATGTATTAGTTTTCTTATATGACAAAGTCCCACTCCAATTCTGTCCACCTCTCCAACCCAAGAATTGACAAATGTTCTGACTTTATTCTAATCAACAAGTGAACTCTGGAACTCTGTCCCTCAATCAACCTTTCCTTCATCCTATGACTTGAACTGCTTTAAACTTTGTGTGTCTGGACATTTTGACCCCAACGTCCCTTGAATTTGGCTCTGTCACTTTTTTGGCTTTGGGGGACACACTAGTTACAGGCAACCTCCCTTTTTGTTTACCTTCTTACACATGGGAAAACAACCGAAAAAAAAAATATATATATATTGTGACGCATGTCGAGTATGAGCATGCTGTACAGAACGCCCAGTCAGGCCCCACTCTCGCTAGGATCGTCAGGGCAGGAACTTTGGCTGTAGTCTGTGTAGAGTTTCCTAACTTAGTTTATGTGAGCCGTTGTACTATAAGTATTATAAATATGTATCTTGTTTTCATCTGAGTCAACGAGTTCTATTTTATATCATTAGTTATAAGTGTTGTGTGTGGGACTTATTTGTAATGATGAGAGGAGAAGAGAGAGAGTTATGTAACGACGGCCCGGGGAGCGCGCCACGAGGTAGGTAGGCCTCCCTCCCTCCTCCCTCCTCCCTCCTCAAGCGCGTGGGAAATCCTTTGTCGATCCCAGATTGAGAGAGAATATTACGTAATGATTGTCAGTGGGCGGTCCTTAGTAGTTTGCGATATGCCGCTAGAGGGCCGAGTATAAAAAGGAGAGGTCCTCGCCACAATTCTTTAGAACTCATCAGGCAGAGCGACTTCTCATATCCCTTGCAACTATCCATATTCTTCCGACTGATGTGAACTTTCTCTACTCTCTGAACAGCCTATCTTCTTCTCTTCTCGTCCCTTTTTAACCAATGACCCCTTTGGTGCAGATTTAGTCAGCCAAAGTATTATCGCTTGAGTTCTCACGAGATAAGTGCCTGTTAGATAGCCTATTTTTGGAAGGGTTAACTAGAATAGGATTGATTGATGTTTGTTGCACTCGTATATGCATTTCCCTGTGTGCGATTATTCATGTTCCTGTTTTCTGCTGGTTTAGGCAATGCTAGACTGGGATAGGGTTTCTGAGTTGTGATTTCCTATGAGTACTAGGTTGCGGTTGAACCAGTACAATTGCAACGGAGACGTGGAACGCCTAGGTGGTCTTTCTGACTGTGTACCGTGGGAGTTTAGCACTGTGTTGCGAGTGAGGGCTTTTGCCTCTGCCACCCAACACTGTGCTATCTCATTTGCTTGACTTTGAGAGGATCGCCAGGAGAGAACCAGATACTAGTGATCTGGATCTCTCAAGAGAGCATCCCGTCAATTAACGTAATTTGGCCGCACAGTCTTAAGGACCTCGCTAGGCTACGAGCCGCTTGCTCAGCCATTGTCTCTTAACCTTATGTGTCCCAGCTAGACTTTGCTCGACCAGCAGATACAGCATAGTATTGAAGCTTCTCCTTATGTATATTATTGTTTATGCACTATTGATTTCATGTGTGGCACGCTTAGCTACTTCAGAGATTAGTGGCCCACGAGCACAATCTTAGTAGGTTATTGCCAGTGCATTGTCGGAGTACTTCTTCTTAATGTTTGCCATATCCTATTGCTTATTCTTATAATTCTTCTTATGTCAATTTAAAGCCTTTAATTACCAGTGAGTTATTCATTAAATTGCTGTTCAAAATCCGATACTTACTTCTTATGAGTATTCGAGAAGCATCTAACTTATCAGAAGATTCCTTGCTTGATGCTCGAGGACTATTGTTTAACGTAACGTAATAGTGCCGATCCGAAGTAGAGGGTGGAGGACTTCTTAAGTTCTTAGTTCAAGGGTGGATTACTTCGGCTTCGGCCAACACTATTCTTTAGTGTTGTAGTACTTTCTTCTTTGTTTGATTGTTGACCAGACTAGATAACTCCCGTCTTGTTATTAGTCTGTTGTGTGAAACGCTAGTACCGAGTTCTTGTATACCCCGTTATAGCAGATAGAACTCTGGAGGGTAGTGGCGTTTTTTGTTCGGCTGGCAGTACTCTGGGGTTGGGATCGTGTGTTTCCGTTGTGGCAGCGAGCCATACTCGAGTCCTGTGTAAGAGCCCTAGTGTACCCGAGTGCCCGGTCGTAACAAATGGCGACCTTGCTTAGGATTTTGTGAACAGTATAAATTTTTGCAGAATTGTACAACATTTGTTTGTTCGTACTTTAGCGTACATATTGAAGAATATTTTTTTTTGTAAGGCAATTAGGAGAGCATTTAAGAGACTCCAGTTAATTTAGTAATTAGTGCTTACATAAGGGAGTTTAACACTTTTGTCTCGAGAATTTTTTGTGAACTTCAGTATGTCGTGCCCTAGTATTGACGAGGAGCGAGAGATGCCATTTGAGGAGGTGCCGTTAGTAACTAGTGAGGAGGATGCTAGACTTTTTGTGAGTAAGCAGTACCATGTGACGGAGGAGAGGCTGACTGGGGTAAATGTTTATGGCTTGCACCTGATAGCCAAGGTTTTGGGTCTATCCAATGTAGGAGGGATGTCCAAGGGGGAGCTGATTTCCTGGGTGTTGCGTGGGCGACATGGGGTTTCGGAGGAGAGGACGTTTGGGGGGGTTCCTCCCCAGATCCCCTCTCACTCGACTCCCACAGTGCCGTCCACTCAAGTACCGGAGGTTAGCACCCTCCCACAGAGGGATGAGAATTGGAAGATTGGAGTGCCCTCGGGCGGTGCGTATGGTGGTTCCCCAGTTCTTGCCCCCCCTCCTTCAGTAGTGGCAGCTCCCTCTTCCTGCCTGTCTCCAGATATGATATTTAGACTTGAGCTTGCTAAAATTGAGAATGAGGCGAGGAAGCAGGAGATTGAGGCTGAGTCTAGGAAGCATGAGATTGAGTCTAGGAAGCAGGAGAAGGAGATTGAGGCTGAGATTAGGAGGCACGAGGCTGAGCTTAGGTACGACTCGGAGAAATATTGTGCTCAAATAGATTTAGATAAGACTCGTGCAGAGTCGACAGGGACTCGGATGGGCCGTGAGGGCCAAGTAAGAGAACAGTCCTTGTCCCACTTAGTCAAATTGGTGCCGGCATTTAGTGAAACTGAAGTCACAGAATTTTTTAATCGTTTTGAGAAGAAGTGTAGGGAGCATAATTGGCCTGAAGAGAAGTGGGCAGCTCTGGTCTCCTCAAGACTTACGGGTAAGGGTCTGAAGGCTTATGATGCACTGCCTTTAGAGTCTTGCATTGACTACCCAGAATTGAAGAGAGCTGTCCTACGGGCATACGAGTTGCAACCAGAAACATATCGATTGAAGTTTCGGGGTGTTACGAAGACTAGGGAGGCGACCTTTCTTGAACATGCCCGGGACTTAAAAGATGCACTTGCTAACTGGACACGTTCTGAGAAAGCTGAGACGGCCGAACAGTTGACTGAGCTGTTTCTGCTCGAGCAGTTTTATAAGTGTACTGGTGCAGATATGACTTTAACTATTAAAGAAAAGAACCCTAAAACTCTACAGGAGGCAGCTGAGATGGCTGACCTCCGGCTATCACTAATTCGTGGGTGCGGGTCTGCCCAGCGTAGTGAGGCAGGTAACAAGGGGCGTGATGCCCCACCCCCTCGAGTTAGTGATATACCTTATGCAAACAAGTACAAGAGCTATGATACCAAGACTGACCACAAGACTAGCACCGTCCCATTTAAGAAGGGGCCGGGCCCTTCCCAGTACCAAGGGAAGCCCAGAGGGGAGTTGGAGTGTTATCATTGTCATGAAAAGGGGCACTTTGCAAGAGTCTGTCCTAGCAAACCACCTACAGCAGCTGTGTCTTTGGCCTGCAACATTGGTGTGTCTCCGAAGTTTTCTGAGTTTGCCCGGGGCAGTTCGTCAGAGGCTGAGGCACAGCCAATGCAGAAGCACCTGGGAGGCTCGAACCCTGCTCAGGATGTTTTTTGCGACCATAGAGGACGGGGTTGCGTGATGTGGGCGGGGCGCAAGCATGGAGTAGAGGTCTTGCGTGATACAGGTGCTTCCCAGACTCTGATGAATAACTTGACTGGCTACCCTATAAATGCGGCTCGGGTGGTAGTGGTGCAGGGTATTAATGCAACTCGGTCATACCCGCTGGTGCGGTTGGAGTTGGAGGTGGATGGTGTGACACGTGAATTGGATGTCGGGATTGTGGAGAAACTGCCAGTGGAGGGCGTCGACCTTCTTCTCGGCAACGACTTTGCAATGCCCGCTTCTGAGGTTCTACCCTTAGTCGTTGCCGAGAGGACGGCCGACGTGAGTAGGGAAGAGCAAGAGTGTGTCGAGCGGTGCCAGGCACAACCCATGGCGTGTGTTGTCACCCGAGCTCGGGCAGATAAAGTGTCACAGCCTAGTCCTCCGTCTTCAGACCAGCAGAGGAACGATCAACAGGAGGAGGCTAAAGCTGGAGTTGGTTTTAAGAGTTTTGACTCGGCGGCTCTCCTGGGTGATTCAGTATTGGCACCTATGTTAGAGTCTGGAGAGGCCCCAGGACCTGTCACAGCTAGTGAGGAGGTAGGGCCGGAAGAGACTCAGGGGCAGCAACGTTACACACGGAGAGAAGAAAGGGTTGCTCAGTTTGATATTGGGGGAGGACTTGGGTTGCTTCGGAAGCATCTAGACAGGTTGGTTCCCTCAGATATTTGTAAACTGCAGTTGGAGGATCCGGAAGTTCAGAAGTGTGGTAATGGTGCTGTCGAGATTAAACACGAGGACGGGGAAGCATGTCATGTGAACCTGTTGGAGGAGTTTGTGAGGCAACCACCTGAGCAGCCTACTGTCCCTGCGTTGGTCTGCCGCGGCCAAGGTGGAGAAGGAGAGGGGGGCAGTAGGGCACAGGTGGAGGAGAATAGGGATTGTCATGTCTCGGCGGAACAGTGGGCGGGGGACACGAGTCTGGTGGCTGTGGAAGCGCTAGAGCACCTGCCTGAGCAGCAGTGTGCAGCACTCCAGCACCAGCTCGGTTCATACCCCACTGGTCGTGCCGAGCCCCTGAGTCTCACAACTCGGGCGGTGCAAGATGTTCCACGGGCAGGTCACGTGAATGTTGAAAGACCGTTAGCCTCATTGTTTCGGTGGTTCAAGGTGGGCGACGAGGCTTTGGCATGGTTGCCAGGTCAGGGTCGACCCATGGCTGCCAAGGGTGGTGGTCAAAAGGAGGACATTGAGCAGATTGGTAAGGTCGGCTGTGGTATCGCAGTGCCCGGTCGTCGCATAGCCTCCCAATGCTGCTCTAGTCTAATGCAACAGCCCTACCATAGACCGACTGTATCTGGCCATGTCGCTGAAAGCGGTGATGCTGCGCAGGCAGATGTCGTCACAAGGAATGCGGGGGTGCGCATGTACGGTATCGGCGGGGAAGCCTTAGCAATAATGAACTGTGGGAGTGACTGCACGGGTGGTACTGATTGTCCCTCTCATGACCTGGCTGTTCTAGGGACGAAGGTGGAGAAGGAGGGAGACTACAGGTTAGAAGCTGCGGTCTCGGCTGGGTTGTGGGAGGGCACTAGGCATGTTGTTCGTGGAGACAGTGCAAGGCAGTTATTTACTAGGCTATGGCAGTACTTTCGCATGTTTGTTGCTTCTCCAGGCCTGATGTACGGGGTAGAATCCGACATGCAGGCTGGAGATAGTGCAAGGCTCAGTTTAATTCCCTACCGTATAAATCCTGCTCGACAGCCTGTGGTGCAAGCAGAGCTGGATTACGTGTGGACGAAGGGTCTGAGGGATAAGGAATGTCGTGAGTGGTCGTTGCCTGTAACTTTGTCCGAGCGTGCTAAAGAGGTATGTGGTTTTGTTGTGGACGGGAGTACCTACCAGTGCAATGTTATGCCTGACGGACTTAAGAATGCACTAGCAACGTTTCAGAACCTGATGAATGAAAGTGAAAAGGACGATGATGCGCTGGGGCATTTCGAGGTCTATGTTCCAGCCTATGGTCCGGTCGTTGTAGTTTACCTAGATCATCACCCTCTCAAGATCTTGGACCAGTTTCACAATCGGAATATGAGGCTGACCAGGTGGTCACTAAGGTTATTGGTATATAACCTGGACATACGCCATATTGCCGGTTGTGACAACGTGGTTGCAGATGGTCGTTCAAGGGTATATGATCCTGGGTAGATTGACACACGGGTAGCCTCCTGCTTTAGTTTGAATAGTATTTTGCGCTTGGTGCTTGTTGGCTCGCGGTTGTAGCCCAGCGTATTGGGTCGTAAAGCAGGATTGTTGAGCGTTTGGTATAGAAGAAAATAGGCTGCCCTTATAGTGCAGCCGGAAAAAAAACATATTAAAATATAAAAATCATATAAAAACTCTTTCTTTTTGATATAGATAATTGTATAAGTTTGTCATAGCCTATAGTGTTTGAGTAGTCCACGAACTATCAAACGGCTGAGCTGCTGTAAGCTCGCTCTGGGAGCATGATATTATATCTTTTACTATTGTTGGGAGGAGTTATGAAATGTGATTTTTTTTTTTATAAGATGTGTTTTAGTGATAAACTCAGCGTTGTTTTAGTGCCATGCGGTCGCTGGGTGTGAGGGGTTTGATGGGGTTCTGTATATCAGATTTTAGCTCAGGGTTGAGCAAGTAAAATCTTGGGGGAGGTGTGACGCATGTCGAGTATGAGCATGCTGTACAGAACGCCCAGTCAGGCCCCACTCTCGCTAGGATCGTCAGGGCAGGAACTTTGGCTGTAGTCTGTGTAGAGTTTCCTAACTTAGTTTATGTGAGCCGTTGTACTATAAGTATTATAAATATGTATTTTGTTTTCATCTGAGTCAACGAGTTCTATTTTATATCATTAGTTATAAGTGTTGTGTGTGGGACTTATTTGTAATGGTGAGAGGAGAAGAGAGAGAGTTATGTAACGACGGCCCGGGGAGCGCGCCACGAGGTAGGTAGGCCTCCCTCCCTCCTCCCTCCTCCCTCCTCAAGCGCGTGGGAAATCCTTTGTCGATCCCAGATTGAGAGAGAATATTACGTAATGATTGTCAGTGGGCGGTCCTTAGTAGTTTGCGATATGCCGCTAGAGGGCCGAGTATAAAAAGGAGAGGTCCTCGCCACAATTCTTTAGAACTCATCAGGCAGAGCGACTTCTCATATCCCTTGCAACTATCCATATTCTTCCGACTGATGTGAATTTTCTCTACTCTCTGAACAGCCTATCTTCTTCTCTTCTCGTCCCTTTTTAACCAATGACCCCTTTGGTGCAGATTTAGTCAGCCAAAGTATTATCGCTTGAGTTCTCACGAGATAAGTGCCTGTTAGATAGCCTATTTTTGGAAGGGTTAACTAGAATAGGATTGATTGATGTTTGTTGCACTCGTATATGCATTTCCCTGTGTGCGATTATTCATGTTCCTGTTTTCTGCTGGTTTAGGCAATGCTAGACTGGGATAGGGTTTCTGAGTTGTGATTTCCTATGAGTACTAGGTTGCGGTTGAACCAGTACAATTGCAACGGAGACGTGGAACGCCTAGGTGGTCTTTCTGACTGTGTACCGTGGGAGTTTAGCACTGTGTTGCGAGTGAGGGCTTTTGCCTCTGCCACCCAACACTGTGCTATCTCATTTGCTTGACTTTGAGAGGATCGCCAGGAGAGAACCAGATACTAGTGATCTGGATCTCTCAAGAGAGCATCCCGTCAATTAACGTAATTTGGCCGCACAGTCTTAAGGACCTCGCTAGGCTACGAGCCGCTTGCTCAGCCATTGTCTCTTAACCTTATGTGTCCCAGCTAGACTTTGCTCGACCAGCAGATACAGCATAGTATTGAAGCTTCTCCTTATGTATATTATTGTTTATGCACTATTGATTTCATGTGTGGCACGCTTAGCTACTTCAGAGATTAGTGGCCCACGAGCACAATCTTAGTAGGTTATTGCCAGTGCATTGTCGGAGTACTTCTTCTTAATGTTTGCCATATCCTATTGCTTATTCTTATAATTCTTCTTATGTCAATTTAAAGCCTTTAATTACCAGTGAGTTATTCATTAAATTGCTGTTCAAAATCCGATACTTACTTCTTATGAGTATTCGAGAAGCATCTAACTTATCAGAAGATTCCTTGCTTGATGCTCGAGGACTATTGTTTAACGTAACGTAATAGTGCCGATCCGAAGTAGAGGGTGGAGGACTTCTTAAGTTCTTAGTTCAAGGGTGGATTACTTCGGCTTCGGCCAACACTATTCTTTAGTGTTGTAGTACTTTCTTCTTTGTTTGATTGTTGACCAGACTAGATAACTCCCGTCTTGTTATTAGTCTGTTGTGTGAAACGCTAGTACCGAGTTCTTGTATACCCCGTTATAGCAGATAGAACTCTGGAGGGTAGTGGCGTTTTTTGTTCGGCTGGCAGTACTCTGGGGTTGGGATCGTGTGTTTCCGTTGTGGCAGCGAGCCATACTCGAGTCCTGTGTAAGAGCCCTAGTGTACCCGAGTGCCCGGTCGTAACAATATATATATATAGAAAAAAATACAAGCATATCTGGGTTATCGACTGACTATACAATGTTTATACTCCTCAGCCCGTGGCCCTGCGATGGTTGTTGATGGACGCCCCCGAGGCCCGCTTGGCACTAGAGAAGGTGGCCTGGAAGTCCCCCTTGGTGCCCCTTAAGGTCCTGGACAGTATGCTCAGAGGGATTGCCCAGGTAAGGTTCGGCAGTCTTGGTAACCCTCATACAGTCATTCATATTATCTAACGGACTGTTGGTTTAAGGGGAGATGCTCGGTTTTTCTGGCCCCTCCTTCTCCCTCATATTTAGCCCCATTACGTTTGAGATTTTAAGATGTTTGCCCCATTAGTTTGGCGATTTCAAGACCTTTCGCCATATTTCTTTGTCAATATTTAGACCTTTCGTGCAATTTAGGTGTCATTTTTTTCCCTGGCGAGCGATAGCGAACCTGTAACATAGTAGTAACCGGTCTTCGGCGGGGACATCTTTATATCGAAAAATTTACAAATGTATCTTGATGGGAAGTCTTGGGAGTGTTTTTTTGTTTTTTGTTTTTGTCAAGCTTGATGGACGTCTAGGTCATTTAGGTGTCGATTTTTTTCCGGGCAAGCGATAGTGAGCCTGTAATTTAGGAGGAAGGTCGGGCCCTTTTTCTTCCGAAAAATGTACAAATATACCTTTGGGGGGTATCTTGGGTAGTTATTTTAAGTTTGATGGAGGTTTAGGGAGGAAACTAGAAAAATATATATGAATTATTTAAAAGCACAAAATCAACCAAAAAATCAACCATTCCCCCTTAAAATTGTAGGCTATAGGTTCATATCGAATATAGTTGTGTTGATATAGAGGCTATTTGACCTATGTATTGATCCACTTGCTTGACCCTGCAGGTGGCATATGGTAACAGTCCTCTGTGTGGGTTGCTGATCCTGATTGGCCTCTTCATTGGTAACGTGTACAGCGGCGCGGGAGCCATCCTCTGCTCCCTCACTACAATATTCATGGCTAAGGTTTGTAGCATTTAGTTGTTTACAAATAGTGTCTATGAAAAATGGTTCTAATTTATACATGCCTAGGCTCAAATTCATATCGGTATCATACGTCTTTTTTTAATATAACTGGATTCTACTATATTAGAACATAACATAAGATCGCGGCAAACGAAAGAATTACAGGATTGATTTGCTATTTTGTTTTGACATAACGTTGTATTTGTGGGATTCATTGCGTTTGTGCTGAATTGATAATGTTCAACAAAATTCAAGCAATTAGCCCATGTGGGTTGTTCATAATAGGCCTAGTCACTTAGGAATGCTACTGTAACTGTCAAAATTTAAAAACAAAAATCGAATCCTTCTTCACGGCTTGCAGATACTGAATTGTTGTAAGAAGACTTGAATCTCACTCAAGATATCTATTGATTCAATCTTCTCTTACGATAACTAAATTCGTCCATCGAAAGTATCTAAAACTCATCACCAAATTGGAACGATTGACAAGAACAGTAGTTGCCCACTTGAAAGTGTATACACTCCGTAATTTTATGTATGGAAGAAAAAGTAGCATGATTGAATTAGGTAGTTTATTTGCTTGCACAATAGTTAACCCGAGGAGCGCATAATTGACTGTTGACAAACGTAGTCATATGCGAATAAATTACCTTCGATTCTCACATAATTTGATAAATGTACCATATAAAGCATTATTTTTACTACATTTGTGTCTATTTTACTTAAATGATGAACATATGAACCTTGACGAGCGATAAAAGAAGTAAGAATAGCATTTGGTAGGTGAAAACGTATATTTTTGCTGCCCGGTCGTAGTCTGGGGCGGGAGGGCGAGAGACACATATCCTCCCTTTGCAACGTCTCGCAACACACTGACAGCCCCAGGAGAGATCTCACTTCTAGAGGATCTGCAAATGAATCACCCATATCTTCGAGACCGCATGAAAATAATTCGCACGGAAAATAACCGATAAATTATGAAAATAGGCGGGAAAAAAAATTGATAATTGAGGAGGGGGGAAAAGGGAGGGGAAGGAGGGGAAGGGGAGGTTGAGAAACATATGGATGAGTGATGGGAGGAAGTACTAGAGGGGAATTATCTCACCTAATGACATATTCCTTTGTTTTGAGAGTCCCTGGGGCATTTTGGAGTTTTTTTTTCATGGTCTTGCTTCCATTAGGCCAGTAGTTCCCAAACTATTTTAATGGCGACCCTTAATACAATGTTCCATGGACCTTACGACCCTACACCCTGAAACACTGGATTAGTACGTTTTATATTTTTATTGAGTGTTATATTCCTAATGATTTTACTTGAGTAATTTATATTCTTACATTATAATATGTAAAACAAGATAACTTAGGTTTCTGCAACATCTGTGGCCTGTGCATAAAGCCAAAAAGTTCATCCATTCTAGGTCATGTTTCTTTAAGAAAAATTAATCACCATAATAAAAATATCTTCTCTAGTGGTGGTAGATATGTCAAGGCACTGCAATAAAGAAACTCTTCTAATGTGTCTTCTTCTCGTTGGTACCAAACACAAGAGATGAGTTGGGGGTCACCGGCAATGTCCACTGATTCATCTGTCTGTAATGAAAAATTTCCTACTTTTTCAAAGCCACAATAAGTTGAGATAATATGTCTTCTGACATCAGGTCAATTCGACGTTTAATACTACTATTTGAAAGTGGTAATGATTCCAACTTCTTATTAACATAATATTATTATGTTCCACAAAGAGTTTTCGCCATTGCCACTGCATCTGGTTTCACCAGCGGACATATGAGGCTTTTTACATCTCACAATATTCCATGCTACTTCAAAGGACGCCACTGAAGCCTTCTCCAGATAAATAGATGATGAGCTGGGATCATCAATCCGCCTTCGTTTTACCAACACTTCTTTTTCTCTCCGGTGAAATTTGGATGAATTGAACTCAAATTGCACTTCAATTTGTTATCCTTCATTGATTCGATAGCTAGGACTTGAAGGCACTGGAAACATAGAAGTCTGACATTTGCAGAGCGTTCTTTAAACTCTGTGAAGCCATATTACTAAAAAGATCTGCGTTGACATTCTTGTCATTAAAGTAGTAATTAAAACAAATAAAGAACTTTTAGAATACATCATATTTTAAGGGGAAAATGACTGAGGTGGTCAACATGATAAGATTTCACACCAATGCACACATCATGATAACCCGTATAGTTGATTGCACAACTCATCTTTCTCACTCACACTCGCTTACCCCATACAGTCTATCTGCCAGTCAAGATGACCTGTTGCTAAAATTTGCATAATAATATGCCAACCACAACATTAAGCTTGATAATATGCAAAATTAGATTATTCACCATGAAATGCATTCAACGAAACCCCCCTCATTCACTCACTAACCCACATTCACAGGCTTATAATAAATATATTTAAGGACATATTCGTAGTAATCCACATACAATGAAAAGTATGTATAATATTTACTCTTAAAGTACATTCTGGGGTTTCGCCCCATCAAAAACATCATCACTCACATACTCAAAACTATTATTGATCTTGCTTGTTCTTATATCAATGTATCATATTAACTATTATCCTTCCAATAGTTTTGGGGTTCTAGGTTTCGGAGTGAAAACAGGTAATAAGAAAAATATAACAAAAACATATATAAATGGGCAATTTTGCGTTTTAGGTCACGGTGTGTAATATAAATATACAAACAGTATGTATTTTTGTATATTTATACTTGATATTGACAGATTACTTGAATTTAAAGGTGATAATAGGGTTGGGTGGTGGCTGATAACTACCATGTTTGATGGAGGAGCAATAATGGTTTGGTGGTTCTCACAGGTAAGCCACGGTAGCCGTGTCCGTTTCTTAGTCACTAATGTGCGACTTTAACCTCATGACACAGGGACAAGTGGCTTATTTCTACACTTTTGGTAATGTACTATATTGACAAAAATTAGGGGACGGTGTGAAAAAAGCTGTGTCTAAATATCATACTAATCCAACTGTTTGTTAATAATAAGTTATTCCCGAAAAACGATGCCACACGGCCTCTGAAACCCATCGTAGTAGTATAATACGACTATATATCATAAGGGTGGCAGACCAAGGGTAGCAATTGTTCGATTTACCTCCCAAACGTCTACCATTCTTCACTTTATCCAAAACACGCACTACTGAACATCGTGGCAAAAAAAAAAAAAATATCTTGAAACATGTTGAATTGCAGTCAGTATATATATATATATACAAGTAGGATGCAGACAATATTAACCATTCATTAACAAATTTCTTGAATATCACTGAATAATAGGACTGGCCAATGCTCGAGTGGTGAGTAACTGAGTGAGTGAGGGTCACAGGGCATCAGACAGTTCAGACTTAAGCCAGGTACAGTACACAACATCCCGTACCGTACGGCTTACGAGAATTTGACATGATTAACGGTAGCCGGTAGCCGCACCGAGTAGCTAATTAACGAAACTCTTCATGTGATGGAACATTTTATTGTTAGGTTTTTCAAATACAGGAATATGTATTCTTAAGACTTGAGTCTTAAGTCTGACGTAATTTGATAATTTAATCATATATATAAATTCACACGTTGCACGATGGAATTTTTGCACTAATTTTAGTTTTTCCATTATATTTAACTTTATTTCTCTAGACCCTCCCACGACCCTCAGAAAAACCCTTGTGACCCTTGTTTGGGTCGCGACCATGGGTTTGGGAACCACTGCATTAGGCCTATCGCATTTGCCATACACATAGTTCTGTAAGGCTTATCGCACTTGCCGGGTTAAAGAATAATGACCAATTCACGGTTTTATAGTACATTATTTGCATAAGGCAATCATACTAGGTTTCTTTCCATACAGAAAATCACGGCTTGGGTACAAATTAACATGGTCAATTGTACCTTCCAGTTACTGAACTGGTCTGACGAGCAGATAGCGGCCGGCCACTGCAACTTTAACGCCGTGTTGATCGGTACTGTGACCCCAGCGGTATATCCAGCCTTCTTCCACAAGGACGCACCACCACCAGAGCTTTGGGGATACCTCATCCTCGCTGCCATCTTCACGTAAGCCATCATCTTCAAATATACAGTAGCTTAGCCTTAAATAACCCCTTCGCCACCATTGCGTCATGTTCATCATATTCTGGTAACCATTAGATTATTTACTTTAGTTTGTAATCTACCTGTATGACTCCAATGGGTAAATACGATCTCAATAAACCCACTTAGTAACATAGGTCCTTATTAAACTGCATAAAATCATCTAATTTTAGCCAGAATCAAAGTTACAAAGATGTCATGATGCTTAAGGGGTTGATATAATTCAGATATGGATTTTCTATTTAATTATAGTTTCCGTGTTCATGTGATAAAATATTGTCTCTAGTATTTAAGGCTTTGCAGATAGATAACCCAAACCTTCTGTCATTGGTTAATGAACAAACATTATAAAGCGCCGAAGGCCTCCGTCGAATGCTGCATACCACCAAACCAATGAAAACTCTTATTTTTTCTACCTCTCTCTCTCTCTCTCTCTCTCTCTCTCTCTCTCTCTCTCTCTCTCTCTCTCTCTCTCTCTCTCTCTCTCTCTCTCTCTCTCTCTCTCTCTCTCTCTCTTCCTCCGAAACAACTCTTTCGGCTCATCAAGCAGAACAACAATAAGAGTGAGACGAGCTGTAATTCGCCTCAAATCGGGTTCCCGACAGAGGCAAAAACAACCTACATTAAAATAAATTATAATAAATTAAAAAGGCGTTAGGTATGTGCGGTCGCGCTAATAAGTCATGTCCCAGCTGTCATTACATTTGGCTTGCTCCGTGCTGTATTAATGTCTGCCAGGTGTTTAATAGGGTGGGTAAGTGTAGGAACATGTTTGTATATTTTACTCGATATGAAGAAATAAAGCTTAGATATTGCTGATACCAATTATTGATCAACACATACTTGGTGCCGAGACATCACTTATTAGCGCGATTGTACTATCAGCGGCAAAGGTCCTGTCGTCTCCCCTGCCTAATAGCTCTAACCCCTTCTTTCCCTATCACCTTACGCCCTCACACTTACACATCTCACAAACTGCTATCCGGTAGTAGATATATTCATGTTTTGTACACCTAACATTGTTTAGTCTGTGAATATCGCGGGTCGCGGTGAGGCAGGAGAGGCGACAGGACTTATGCCACCAACTGTATTTCCCACTATCCCCTTCCTTGACCCCTGCAGCGTGTGTGTGATGGGTGGCCTAGGTCGGATCATGGAGCGCCACAACATCCCCGCCCTGACCATGCCCTTCAACATCGCTGTGGGCACCACCTTCGTCTGTATGAAGATGGCTGCCATGGGGGACCTCAGTACCACACTCCCCACCAAGGCACCGGGTACACCAGTAGATGTTGAATGGGGACAGGTAGGGAGGCTGATTTGCAACAATATTGATTTAAATAATTACTTCTGGTGTTAAGGGAAGGCAGACCGTTTTTCTGGACCCACTTCTCCCTAATGTTTAGCCCCACTAGTTTTGAGATTATAAGACGTTCGTCCCATTAGTTTGGCAATTTTAACACCTTTCGCCCCATTTGGTTGTCAATTTTAAGACCTTTCGTGCCATTTAGGTGTCGATTATATCCTGGCGAGCGATAGCGAGCCTATAATTTAAGAGGAACCGGCCTTCGGCCGGGACATTTTTCTACCGAAAAATGTACAAATTAATCTTGAAGGGGGGGGGAGGGGGGGTTCTAAGCTTGATGGAGGTCTAGGGAGGAAACTAAAAAATATATATGAATAAATTAATTAATAGACCAAACAAACGGTCAGTCTCCTCTTAAGTGTACAATTAGCGAAGAAATTATGCCATTACTATTTACAACCCAGTGTAAGAGACTGAGTGTTCATCTATGAAAGAGAACTTGATATCAATAAACGTATGTGTTTTATGGTGAAACAAAATAACAAAAACAATATTACAATCTTGACAGTTGGGACTTTGCCCCTCAAGATTCTTAAGTGGTATCAATCATACAAAATCAGTTAGAGGTCTGATATAAATGATTAAGTCAAGGTATTGACCTGTAAAACACTTGCAAACCACAATGTTAAAACATAATGGGTAATTATGCTCAAGCCGTAAATCACGGTCATGGTAATGATTATGCAATAGGTTCAAACTCGACAACCTCTTTTTGGTGGGGTCAACCCAACCAGGTAATCACAAATCTTAAGACGAGTTAATTCTGCACTTGAAATAGAGCAGAACCACCTACAGTCTGTTTCTTTTGACGGTAAATTGCAATGTTCCCATCAAGGTTTCTCAGTTATTTTGAAGATTATGAAGTGAAATATGGTGCTAATTATATACACTTGGTCATAATATGATGCAGAGACATAATAGTTTCATATTTGTTCACTAAATATCGAGAAATAGATGCTATAAGGGATTCAATTTATCGTCAGATGGAAAGAAACAAAGTATAGTCAATAAAAGTTTTGCAGGCAAATGTATCTATTACACATGATCTTAAGGATGCTCTCATGTGAGGATTCACCAATTAGAGCTTGGAGTGTACTGAGCCTCACAGATGATAACCACCTATCAATGCATGTAATCTGTAAAATTAAATCTTCTTAGGGCAGCAGTTTCAATGGGATCGGATGTCCGCTAGTCTGTCCGATTCATTTGATTGGTGGCTAGATATGGACCATTGCAGACAGTCCATAAATCGTTCTAAGGCCTATCAATGTAATTTAAAACCTTTACTGTATCTACTGGTTGATCTCCGATGGCTTTGTTAAGGGGGATGGTTCACTTGTTGTGCGATTTTTGCATGTATTCATTATTTTTCTAGTTTCCTCCCTAGACCTCCATCAAATTAAAACAAAAAAAATCCATTAGATCCCGCTTCGGTAGAAAACTTTCCCGGCCGAAGGCCGGTTCTTCCAACATTACAGGCTTACTATCGTTCGCCAGGGGAAAAATTGACACCTAAATAGCACGAAAGGTCTAAATATTGACGAAGAAATGGGGCAAAAGGTCTTAAAATCGACTAACTAATGCGGCAAACATCTTAGCATCTGAAAACTAATGGGGCTAAACAGGAGGGAGAAAGTAGTCCAGAAAACCGGCCCATATTAAGTAAATATAAGATTTTGAATCAGCTCAACAAGCATCTTTGCCTCATATCAACCTACTTATCACATGACTTGAATGCACTGTCTGCAGCTGTGAAGGCGCCTAAGTAAATCTTAGCATCGGCAATGGGCAGCTGAGCATAATCTCCCTAATTTTACTATTATTCATTTATCTATATATTTATATTTATATACAGTATATTTATTTATTTATTTTATTCATGTTTTATGTATTTATTGATTTATTTCATTTATTTATCTATTCATTTATTTATTTATTATTATTATTATTATTTTATTTTTTATTTTTTTTTTCATTTTTTTTTTTATCTTCAGGTATTCCGCGGGACTCTTCTGGCTGCAGGTCAAGTGTGGGGGGTGCAGGACTACGCTTGTTCTGCCTTGGTCTACATCGCTCTCTTCCTCTTCTCACCCACTCTTGTCTTCACCAGCTACATAGGGGCTACCCTAGGTTCCCTTACCGGTCAGTACATAACCTAGAATTGTCCATAGCATTTGTGTTCAGTCATTCTAGGATAATTATTTGGAAAAGGCTCGCCGCGCAGTCTCATCACTCCTAGAGCTACCTCGGACGTCCTCACTGTTTACAAACGTCATCATTATGGAGTATAATCGATATTTACCCCCTGCTGGCAACATAGATGATGATTTCAATAAGTCATTGGGGGGGGGGGGGGGAGGGAATGGCCTCAACCCATCTTGTATCCCACACTGGAATTATAATTAAAACCATGAAAACACACATTTCTCATAATCTGGAGGAAAACACATGAAAAATAAGGGTGCAAACCTTTTCCCTATAATTACCCATTCTCGTATTGGTTCAATACACTCTAGTTTCAACAATTTTAGTTATTATGTTACTATAAAGCCATTCAGTAATTTTTGAAGTGGTGACTACCCATGTGCAGTCTTTGGGAATACTGTGGACAGAAACTTATTTCCATGTAATGTCTGTCATAACTGGGTGCAACAGAAATGTGACTAGATAGATAGAGGTATGCCAAGCTATAAGTCGGATATTGAGACATTCGTATGTGAAATAATATTATGATGGGATTAAAAGCACAAAAACTCTATGAGCTCTTCCCAATCACAATAGCTCTAGAATCAGTGCTAGTTTCGGCCCCAGCCTCGGCAAAATAGTATCCCCAAAGTATCGGAACATGTTCTTGTTTATATGTTTCAGAGTCACTGCCAAAACAGACACCTTTAGGCAGGTTATTCAACACTAGCTTTCCATTACATTATTGCCAGCTTTCCTCTGCCCCAACTATTAACTAGAGAAACCCCCCCCCCCCTCCCGTTTGTCCCTTGCAACTAGTATATAATTTCTGTATTGTATCAGTACCAAGTGAGGGTCAAATCCCCGTCTAACATCCATAAATAATGAGCCCCCCTTGACCCATTTTAGTCGCCTCTTCCGACTCGCCATCAGTAGACGTTTCCCTCCCAAGCGTCCCAGGAGAGAGCTTACTGAGTCAGTGACCTAACATCCTCCATGACGTTTTACATGCCCAACCTGAACGTAAGAGACCCTGTGGTGCACGTTTTGCAACTGACATATTACCTGTTTACCCGTAATTATATTCCAGCAGCGATTCTTGGAGGATTATACGAGATATAACCTCGTTTAATTATTCCGAAGATTGTATATGTTTTTATGAACTAAAGTCAGAGTGATAATTCCGTTGCTATATGTACAGTATATGTATGTATGTATGTATGTACACTGGCACCTACCCCAGTTGTCCTTTTTTTTATGGGGGTGGCCGACTGGAGACAAAGCTCGAACATGGACATCATACACATCAGAAAGACAAAACAAAAGAAAACAAAACACAAAATCACACACATTTAGGTCGTCCAGGAGAAACACCCGGAGACCCAGGCCCATTTGGGGTCCCCAGCAAAAGATTCCCAGGTCCCAGATCCCCCGGCGAGGCTCCGATTTCCGCAGGCAGGCCCCATCGAAGCTTTACCACCACAAGCCCACCCACCTAGCTTCCAGGCACACCTTTCATTAACACCGGCTCACCGGCCCAGGCGTCTGATGGACTACTATCTAGTCCAACTGGCGTATGACCCTCTCTGTTAAATGACCACGTCACACTCATCTATTCACTAGCATTCTCCATTCATTCCTATTTATTACCACTTCTCTTGCCTGATCTATAGTCATTCCTCTATCTTTCAACACTTATCCTACACAGTCTCTCCATCTCAATGGAGGTCTTCCTGCCCCTATATATCCCCTTGTATCTGACTCACATATTCTTTTTGTAAGCCTTTCATCTTCCATTCGTTCAACATGACCATACCAGCTCAGCACCCTTCTGTCCACTCTGGCCGACAAATGTTCCTGCTGCCCCACTCTCCTACGTATCTCTTCATTCCTCAATCTGTCTCTTCGCGTCACTCCACACATACTCCTCAAACAGCTCATCTTCACCACATCCAAATTTCGTCTCTCCTTTGCCTTCAGAGCCCATGTCTAAGCCCCATACATCATTGTTGGTACAACAATCCCTTGGTACATTGCAGTTTTAACTTTCATTCCGAGATTTCTCACCTGCCACATACTATATATATATATATACAGTATATGTTTGTGTGTACATTAACGTGTGTATTTTTTTATGTTGTATTGTATATTTGTGTTCCCCATTGGTCTAAGTATAAGTTATATTTCAGTGATAACGTAGAGAAAAAACATTGAATTGCCCCAACCAGTGCCTTACCGCCATAGACAACCTTAAAATAGATGCTGTTGCCTCTTACCCTAAATCAAAGTAAAGTTAGTGCGGTATAGCGTCTTCACACATTTTCCTTTTACTGAGATAATCCCCTTAAGCTCGTTCGCGACTGTCCTTTGAGCGTATTGACCGCTAAGTCACCCTTGCCCAGCTGCCCTACCCTCTGGCTGTGTCTGTCTGTATGTGCATTCCCATATATACATACGTGTGTGTGGGAAGAGCCCCACAGGAGTCCATAAAGTCGGGAGCCCGCTAATTCCCGAATGAAAGTAGAGTCCAGCCCCTATTCATATACGTACATTACTAGTACCTTCGCAAGTGTGTGTGTATAGGTGTATAGTCTAGAGTAGGAGATTGCAGTAACAGAAGTGTCTATATATATTGCTATCTATAAT
>JBAKBP010029845.1:0-26572 GCA_037953745.1 Lithodes maja | reverse complement strand
CATTTGTCTTGCTCTCCTACCACATTCATTCTGTATTTCCCACTTCATTCTGTATTTCCCACTTCATTCTGTATTTTCCACTTAATTCTGTATTTCCCACTTCACTCTGTATTTCCCACATTCATTCTGTATTTACCACTTCATTCTGTATTTCCCACTTCATTCTGTATTAACCACTTCATTCTGTATTTACCACTTCATTCTGTATTTCCCACTTAATTCTGTCTTTCCCACTTCATTCTGTATTTACCACATCATTCTGTATTTCCCACTTCATTCTGTATTTCCCACTTCATTCTGTATTTCCCACTTCATTCTGTATTTACCACTTCATTCTGTATTTCCCACATTCATTCTGTATTCCCACTTAATTCTGTATTTCCCACTTCATTCTGTATTTCCCACTTCATTCTGTATTTACCACTTCATTCTGTATTTCCCACTTCATTCTGTATTTACCACTTCATTCTGTATTTCCCACTTCATTCTGTATTTCCCACTTCATTCTGTATTTCCCACTTCATTCTGTATTTCCCACATTCATTCTGTATTTCCCACATTAATTCTGTATTTCCCACATTAATTCTGTATTTCCCACTTCATTCTGTATTTCCCACTTCATTCTGTATTTCCCACATTCATTCTGTATTTCCCACATTCATTCTGTATTTCCCACTTCATTCTGTATTCCCCACTTCATTCTGTATTTACCACTTCATTCTGTATTTCCCACTTCATTCTGTATTTCCCACATTCATTCTGTATTTCCCACATTCATTCTGTATTTCCCACTTCATTCTGTATTTCCCACATTCATTCTGTATTTCCCACATTCATTCTGTATTTCCCACATTCATTCTGTATTTTCCACTTCATTCTGTATTTCCCACTTCATTCTGTATTTACCACTTCATTCTGTATTTCCCACTTAATTCTGTATTTCCCACTTCATTATGTATTTCCCACATTCATTCTGTATTTCCCACTTAATTCTGTATTTCCCACTTCATTCTGTATTTCCCACATTAATTCTGTATTTCCCACATTCATTCTGTATTTCCCACATTCATTCTGTATTTCCCACATTCATTCTGTATTTCCCACTTCATTCTGTATTTACCACTTCATTCTGTATTTACCACTTCATTCTGTATTTCCCACTTCATTCTGTATTTACCACTTCATTCTGTATTTCCCACTTCATTCTGTATTTCCCACTTCATTCTGTATTTCCCACTTCATTCTGTATTTCCCACTTCATTCTGTATTTCCCACTTCATTCTGTATTTCCCACTTCATTCTGTATTTACCACTTCATTCTGTATTTCCCACTTCATTCTGTATTTCCCACTTCATTCTGTATTTCTCACTTCATTCTGTATTTCCCACTTCATTCCTCTCTCATCTTATACCTCCCTCACCCCATCAGACTTCGTTCTCCTTCTCCAATTTTTCTCCTACGCCTTTCCTCATTCTCCTCCTCCATTGCCACCTATACCTACTTCCTCCACATCTTATACTCTCTCTCTCTCTCTCTCTCTCTCTCTCTCTCTCTCTCTCTCTCTCTCTCTCTCTCCATTATTTTCCTCCCACCACCCATTCTTCTCTCTCCCCACCCACCCACCTCTACTACCCCCCACCTCTACCACTTCCTCCCCCGACCTTTATAACTTCCTGGCCTGCCCATGCATCATCCTTATTGCCTTCTTAAATCAGACTTTATGAGCGGTGACACCACAAGCACACATCAAGCACAAGCACAAGCACACACACACACACACACACACACTGTACTACTTCTTCCGTGCCCCCAACAAACTGGACAACTTGTATGTGGTATGAGTCCCCCTGCGTCCGAAATTGCTTGCCAGAGTGCCTTCCATTTGTTGCCAGACTTACAGCGAAAATGTTTACTTTCCATTCTAGTTAATTGATGTGTTTTTTGTTTCCTTGTTTTGGTATCAAGAGCGGTTCTTTTTGAAAACCTAAACACAGTCATTAAATGAGAAATGTAACAAAATAAATGTAAAAAAAAAATATATATATATATATATGTAATACTGCATTATACTGTATATAAAAAATAAATATATATATATATATATATATATATATATATTATATATATATATATAGTATATATATATATATATATATATATATACAGTATATATATATATATATATATTTACACAGTATATAATATTTATATAGTATATATATATATATATATATGAAGAACCAAAATGTCCGATTCACTTGATTGATGGCTTGATATGAACCATAGTGGACAGTCCAAAAAAATGTAACATGGCCCATCAGTATCATTTAAAATCCTTACTGTTTCAACCTGTTGATCGTGGATTCCGTCATTGAGCACATGTAAGCTATTGAATGAGCTCAGCAATTACCTGTACCTCATTTTGAGCCACTTATCACATGATTCGAACACAAAATCCCACCTGTGAACTCACCTATTAAGAGAGTTGAATATATTTGTTTTATATATGTATTTTGCCAATGAAAAGAAAGCATACGAAATGTAAACCAGTAAATACCAAAAGAGATATGGATGAGTTGGTTAAGGGGAGATATCCACTTGAGGGACTTTTTCCTTGGCCCCTTTCTCCCTCATGTCTAGCCCCGTTGCTTTTAAGATTTTAAGACGTTCGCCCCATTAGTTTGGCGATTTTAAGAATTTACGCCCCATTTTGTCAATTTTAAGATCTTTCGTGCCATTTAGGTGTCGGTTTCATCCTGGCGAGCGATAGCGAGCCTGTAATTTAAGAGTAACCGGCCTTCGGCCGGGACATTTTTCTACCGAAAAATGTACAAATTTATCTTGAAAGGGGGTCAAGGGGGTGACATTTTTAGATTGCTGGAGGAGTAGGAAACACACTAAAGGGGGGATGGACATATTTGTTTGCTCATCTATGTAATTTTATATCATTCTTGTAGTTTCTTTCCTAGACTTCTATCAAACTTAAAAAAACACGCCCCCAAGACCCTTCTTATAAGATAAATTTGAACATTTTCCGATAGCAAAATGTCCCGGCTCAAGGTCGGGTTCTCTTAAATTACAGGCTCGCTATCGCTCACCAGGAAAATATGGACACCTAAATGACACGAACAGTCTTAAAATCGCCAAACTAGGCCTAATGGGCGGAACGTCTAAAAATCTGAAAACTAATGGGGCAAAGCATGAGGAAGAAGGTGGGCAAGAAAAACGACCCAGCTCTCCTTAAGGGGGGTGACCTGTTTTCTTTCCCTCTCCTTTTCTCTCTTTCTCTGGCTTGTATCCATTCGGCCCCATTCAGCCTACTGTTTTAAGACGTTTACCCCCATCCAAGTGTCAATATTTTCCTGGCGAGCGGAAGCGAGCCACCATATATATATTTTTGTTTTGACAGCAAGCTAAATTTGTACATTTTTCGATAGAAAAAATTATCAGGCGAAGCCGGATTTCTCCATACAATGCTGGCTCGCTATCGCTCGCCAGGATGAAATCGACACCTGGATGGGGATAAACGTCTTAAAACAGTTGGCTGAATGGGGCCAAATGGATACAAGTCCGAGAAAGAGAGAAACGGAGAGAAAGAGAAACAAAGCAGGTCACTTCCCTTAACTGTTCGTCCTGTAGGCCACGTATAGGAACACCCCCACCACTGCTCCTGCACGCCCTCGCACGACAGTTACTGGGACTAATAGACACATGTTTGGATCACAATAGTCTAGGGTTCCACAATACCACTTTTCAAAATAGGACCAGCTGATCAGGAGGGTGTCTGACTGATATAATAATTGGATAATATACAATATAGATGAAAGTTGTAAGAGTAAATGGTTTGCGAGATCTATATAATAAATTTATTAATAAAGAAAATATATTGCTTCTCTCTCTCTCCCTCTCTCTCTCTCTCTCTCTCTCTCTCTCTCTCTCTCTCTCTCTCTATATATATATATATATATATATATATATATATATATATATATATACTGTAAACAGTATATAATTCATGCATCACAAGATATACATACATCGATATTGTGATTTGTCTCCACATCGTATTCTATCCATTATTTACTTCCCAAAACCACCTTCATTTTTGTTTCCCTTATCAGTTCTATTTTCGCCGCCATCCCTCCCTCTCCCCCTCCCTCCACCTACCAATGAATCCCCCTTGAATCCCTCCCCTCCCTCCCCCTCCCTACCAATGAATCCCCCTTGAATATCTCCCCTCCCTCCCCCTCCCTACCAATGAATCCCCCTTGAATTCCTCCCCTCCCAACCAATGAATCCCCCTTGAATATCTCCCCTCCCTCCCTCCCTACCAATTAATCCCCCTTGAATATCTCCCCTCCCTCCCCATGAATCCCCCTTGAATCCCTCTCCTCCCTCCCCCTCCCTACCCATGAAGCCCCCTTGAATCCCTCCTCCCGCGGCCCTCACACAACCCCCGGCTCATCCCTATAAGACCTACACACAATGAACTTTTTCTCCTCATCACAAACACCTTTTTCCCTCTTAATCTCCGCCGCACCTTCCCCCTCACACACACTCACTCACTCACTCTATCTCTCCCTTTCTCTCCTTTCTTCTTCTTTTCCATATTTTCCATCAGTGCGTTCTCTCTCTCTCTCTCTCTCTCTCTCTCTCTCTCTCTCTCTCTATATATATATATATATATATATATATATATACATATAAATATATTTTTCTTTCTTTCTCTCTCTCTCTCTCACACACACACACACACACACACACACACACCAATAATTCCACCGTTGTAGGCTGCTGATAAACCCTGTTATATGTAATCAAAGGCCCTAAATCTTGAGTTTACTTTGTACATTTATAAATGTTAATTTGTGTATGTAGAATAACATAATATCAATTTTGTTTATACCACTTATCTTAAGGGGAAGTTATTAAATATATATATACTGTATTATATATATATATATATATATATATATATATATATATATATATATATATATTTTTTTTTTTTTTTTTTTTTTTTTTTTTTTTAATTATTACCGGTATATATATATTTGTTTTAGTTTGCTTCTTAGACCTTTATCAAACTTATAAAAATAACATCCCAAAGACCCCCTTTCGAGAAAAACTTGCACATTTTTTTCGGTAGAAAAATTTCCCGGCCGGAGGCGTTCCTCCTAAATCACAGGTTCGCTATAGTCAACCAGAACAAACAAAATTGACACCTAAATATTGACAAAGAAATGGGCAAAAGTCTTAAAATCTAAAAACTAATGGGGCTAAACATGAAGGAGAAGGGGGTTCAGAATTAAACAAAATACAGTACTTCCTAACTTTTTTCAGCGTGATGAAGTCTTCGTAGATTTTTTGTCTAGCCTTTACAAATACACTATCGTATGTAGATTAAGAATATCTCTCGGAACCAATGGGTTTTAAAACAATTGGGGGATACTTTTCCAGTACAATAATCTATATTACTTCAGTTTTTCCCACTTCACATAGAAAGCAAATGTAACTCAATAACATCAAACTAATTTTGCCTGTGAAAACTTCTATTCGTTTGTCAGTGTTGAAGATTTTCTGTTTACAAAATGTATAATAATAGTTTGAATTATGACGGCCAGACACGAGCAGTTAAAGAGTCAAATTTCAAATAGTACCCTCGCCTTAATTCCAGTCAAATGAAATTGTATTTTTATAATGTTTTCTCTGGCCAGTAATTAAGGTCAAAAACACGTTAATCCAATCACCTGCTATTAATAAAAAAGCGGCATAAAACAATGGATCCTACAGGTGGTCATTAAGATAACACCTTAGTCGCTATTTCTCCTTAATTGGATGTCGTATTGAGCTTTATGCAGTATATATTAATCATTGTAGGTGTGAAATATGTTGCATAGGGATTTGGGTAGCACAACAACGCCGCTCATGCATCTGTCAATAATAACAACACACACACATATACAGGTACATACACATACATATACAGGTACAGGTACATACAAATACATATACAGGTACAGGTACATACAAATACATATACAGGTACAGGTACACACAAATACATATACAGGTACAGGTACATACAAATACATATACAGGTACATACAAATACATATACAGGTACATACAAATACATATACAGGTACAGGTACATACAAATACATATACAGGTACATACAAATACATATACAGGTACATACAAATACATATACAGGTACAGGTACATACAAATACATATACAGGTACAGGTACATACAAATACATATACAGGTACATACAAATACATATACAGGTACATACAAATACATATACAGGTACAGGTACATACAAATACATATACAGGTACATACAAATACATATACAGGTACAGGTACATACAAATACATATACAGGTACAGGTACATACAAATACATATACAGGTACATACAAATACATATACAGGTACATACAAATACATATACAGGTACAGGTACATACAAATACATATACAGGTACATACAAATACATATACAGGTACATACAAATACATATACAGGTACATACAAATACATATACAGGTACATACAAATACATATACAGGTACATACAAATACATATACAGGTACATACAAATACATATACAGGTACATACAAATACATATACAGGTACAGGTACATACAAATACATATACAGGTACATACAAATACATATACAGGTACATACAAATACATATACAGGTACAGGTACATACAAATACATATACAGGTACAGGTACATACAAATACATATACAGGTACATACAAATACATATACAGGTACATACAAATACATATACAGGTACAGGTACATACAAATACATATACAGGTACATACAAATACATATACAGGTACATACAAATACATATACAGGTACATACAAATACATATACAGGTACATACAAATACATATACAGTATAATGCTACAGTCCGTGTGGTCTAGTGGTCTAAAGCGCCGTGTGCTGACCACAAGCTTGAGGATTCAAGTCTCCCAGAATCCTAAGTTCTTTTGGCTATCCCGATGGAGAGGATTGAATTGTGGTCCTTCCCAAGCCAAACTGTTCAACTATCAGCTTGCGCTAGCCTAAACGTATTCTCACCAGTGCTTCTGCGTATGCACTATGGTGAGAACTCAGGCACATCACGGTCGCCAAAGGTCTCATGTACTGTACCTACAATTAAACTCCATAGATTTTTAGCCTTACGACTGCAAGTGAACAATAAGCCAACAATTATTATTATTATTATTATTATTATTATTATTATTAGACACACAAGCGTACACAAAAACACGAGTACATACACACACACACACACACACACACACACACACACACACACACACACACACGACAGAATGCGAAGGATGAGGGTGAGATAAAGGAGAGTGAAGTACGATAGTGCCAGGGCAGGTGGAAGGTAGGTCAAGGTGAATAGAGATTATGTAGAATATAGATTATAAGATAGTTTCCACATTAGTTTGTCGATTTCAAGACGTTTCACCCCATTTCTTTGTCAATATTAGACCTTTCGTGCTATTTAGGTGTCATTTTTTTTCCTGGCGAACGATAGTGAGCCTATAAATTTAGAAGGTTGGTAATAAGACATACACAAGTGAGGGTGTTAGTAAGACAGTGTGGTCAAACAAGGTGATTAGAGTAGGACAGAATAGGGGCAGACAAGTTGGATAAGAGGAGATGGGTAGTTTTTATGGTCCCCTTTCTCCCTCGTGTTAAGTCCCATTTGTTTTCAGATAATAAGACGTTCGGTTCATTAGTTTGGCGATTTTAACGCCTTTTGCCACATTTCGTTGTTAATTTCAAGATCTTTCGTGCCATTTAGGTGTCGATTTTTTCCTGGCGAGCGAGAGCGAACGTGAAATTTTAAGAGGAACCGGTCTTCGGCCAGAACATTTTTTTTTACCGAAAAAATTACAAATTTATCTTGAAGGGGGGTCTAGGGGTGTTTTTTTAAGCTTGATGGAGGTCTAGCGAGGAAACTAAGAAATAAAGGAATAACTGAATTAATAGACCCCCACCCCCCAAAAAAAAAAAACCCGGCCCATATCCCCTTACAGTATGACAGTATGATAACATGAGGGTAATGAAGTATGGTAGAATATAGGAAGTTAGAGGGTGAGGCAAATTGAATAAAGTATTACAGTATGAAAAGTTGGAGGGTGAGATAATGTGAGTGAAATATGGCATAGTAAAGGAAGGTGGAAGGTGAAGCAAGATGAGAAAGTATGACATGTAGGAAGGTTGAGGATAAGCCAGACGAGTTAAGTAAGGAAGCAAGATAGAGAACGTGAAGATGGAGGAAGAAACAAGTAAACAAATGATGGAGATTAAAAGAAGATAAATGAAGTATGAGCGAGTATATGAAGGTGGAGGGTGAAGCAAGAGGTTGAAGGTACGCCAGACGAGTGAAGTATGAGCGAGTATATGAAGGTGGAGGGTGAAGCAAGAGGTTGAAGATAAGCCAGACGAGTGAAGTATGAGCGAGTATATGAAGGTGGAGGGTGAAGCAAGAGGTTGAAGATAAGCCAGACGAGTGAAGTATGAGCGAGTATATGAAGGTGGAGGGTGAAGCAAGAGGTTGAACATACGCCAGACGAGTGAAGTATGAGCGAGTATATGAAGGTGGAGGGTGAAGCAAGAGGTTGAAGATAAGCCAGACGAGTGAAGTATGAGCGAGTATATGAAGGTGGAGGGTGAAGCAAGAGGTTGAAGATAAGCCAGACGAGTGAAGTATGAGCGAGTATATGAAGGTGGAGGGTGAAGCAAGAGGTTGAACGTACGCCAGACGAGTGAAGTATGAGCGAGTATATGAAGGTGGAGGGTGAAGCAAGAGGTTGAAGATAAGCCAGACGAGTGAAGTATGAGCGAATATATAAAGGTGGAGGGTGAAACAAGAGGTTGAAGATACGCCAGACGAGTGAAGTATGAGCGAGTATATGAAGGTGGAGGGTGAAGCAAGAGGTTGAAGATACGCCAGACGAGTGAAGTATGAGCGAGTATATGAAGGTGGAGGGTGAAGCAAGAGGTTGAAGATACGCCAGACGAGTGAAGTATGAGCGAGTATATGAAGGTGGAGGGTGAAGCAAGAGGTTGAAGATAAGCCAGACGAGTGAAGTATGAGCGAGTATATAAAGGTGGAGGGTGAAGCAAGAGGTTGAAGATAAGCCAGACGAGTGAAGTATGAGCGAGTATATGAAGGTGGAGGGTGAAGCAAGAGGTTGAAGATAAGCCAGACGAGTGAAGTATGAGCGAGTATATGAAGGTGGAGGGTGAAGCAAGAGGTTGAAGATACGCCAGACGAGTGAAGTATGAGCGAGTATATGAAGGTGGAGGGTGAAGCAAGAGGTTGAAGATAAGCCAGACGAGTGAAGTATGAGCGAGTATATGAAGGTGGAGGGTGAAGCAAGAGGTTGAAGATAAGCCAGACGAGTGAAGTATGAGCGAGTATATGAAGGTGGAGGGTGAAGCAAGAGGTTGAAGATACGCCAGACGAGTGAAGTATGAGCGAGTATATGAAGGTGGAGGGTGAAGCAAGAGGTTGAAGGTACGCCAGACGAGTGAAGTATGAGCGAGTATATGAAGGTGGAGGGTGAAGCAAGAGGTTGAAGATAAGCCAGACGAGTGAAGTATGAGCGAGTATATGAAGGTGGAGGGTGAAGCAAGAGGTTGAAGATAAGCCAGACGAGTGAAGTATGAGCGAGTATATGAAGGTGGAGGGTGAAGCAAGAGGTTGAAGATACGCCAGACGAGTGAAGTATGAGCGAGTATATGAAGGTGGAGGGTGAAGCAAGAGGTTGAAGATAAGCCAGACGAGTGAAGTATGAGCGAGTATATGAAGATGGAGGGTGAAGCAAGAGGTTGAAGATAAGCCAGACGAGTGAAGTATGAGCGAGTATATGAAGGTGGAGGGTGAAGCAAGAGGTTGAAGATAAGCCAGACGAGTGAAGTAAGGAAGCAAGATAGAGAGCGTGAAGATAGAGTAAGAGACAAACAAACAAGTGGTGGAGGGGGAGAAAAGATGAATGACGTATGGTCGAGTCTTGGAAGGTGGAGGAGGGCCAGACAAGGTGAGGGAGGGAGGGAGGGAGAGAGGAGGAACCTGACACCTTGAAGGCACCTCGGCCAAATGTGCTTTTAGGTGTGTGTGGCCCCCTCTTCCCCTCTCCCCATCCCCCCCCCCCCCTTTCCCCCTCTCGCCGGACCATAACGCCGTGCGCCCCGGGAGGACCTGGTGGGGATGACGTCTGTGGCGCCGCGTCATTGGGGCCGATGTGCCATGGCCAAAGCGTTGGAGACGTTCACTTTGCACCTGTGGCTCCAAGGTGTCGTCAGGACAAGAAGGCCACAGATGCTGGGGCGCCAGGAAGGTCCCGGCACCGATTTATGTGGTGACTGATGCACAATACTGGTAGTCCATGCCGGAGTGGAAATCCGTAGCATCATAAAGGGCTAAGTATTATCATTATAATTCACGACAACTAGTTTTATTTGTTATGGATATCATATTTCGAAATTATAAGCTTTGTTAATGAGAAGGCATGTTTCATATTCGCCTTTATTAACCCTTTCAGCACGATGTCGTAATTTTCGTTATATTCTGGATACCATTAGACGATTTTCTTCAGTTTATGATCTACCGCTAAGTCTCAGCGGGGTAACTATGATCTCAATAAACCCTCTGAACAAAACAGGTCCGTCTTAAACTACATAAAACCGTCCAATGTTAGCCAGTAAAAAAAAATCAAGGTGCTGAAGGGGTTAAGGTTTATGCTAAAAATGTTGCTCCATGGATGGCATTAATTTGTGATTTGTTTAGGGTTTGGGCCATGGACTATAGCCAAGAGACGCCTTCATTAACCCCTTCTGTACCGGGGACATCTTTCTAACTTTATTCTGGCTACTATTATTATCTGGCTCCATCAATTATCAGGTTTCGAACTATCTCACTTAACCCTTTTTGCGACCACAGATCCTTATTAAGCTGCACAATGTTTAGCTACTACCCAACGTCAAACCGGTGTGCTACCTGCCATCGGGGACCTGGAATCAGTGTGACATGTCGTGTAGAAGCCGCTGGTTACGTCTTGGTGTCTACATTCCCGACTGTAGGAGCATCAGCTGGGTCTCAGGCTCCGGGTTCCCACGGCATGGGAGTCCCGCCGGCTGCAACCTGGAATCTCGGAATATTACCGTTCCAATGATTTTCGTGCAATGTCTGAGCCCTCCGTTCAGTGCTGCAGGTGCTGGATACGACATTGCTACGGCGTACTAATTAAATCTACGCCCTCATTGGATCCCCGATGATAAACCAGGAGTGAGGAAAGCTCCCTATGGTTTTGGTGCGTGAAGGACCGCGTAGACGAAGCCCTATAAAGGCGGTCGAGGAACTAAAGTGAGTGGAAGGAGGCTATAGAAAACGGGCCGCCTCCTCCCCTCCTTACGTCGCCTCCAACTCACTTACCGAGTAACAAATGAAGTGCGAGGTGCGTCAACCCGGGATAATGACGCCTTAAGGGGAGATGGCCGGATTTTTCTGGTCTCCCTTCTCCCTCGTGTTTAATCCCACTTGATTTTAGATTTTAAGACGTTCGGTTCATTAGTTTGACGATTTTAACACTTTACACCCCCTTTAATGTTCGATATTAATACTTTCGTGCCATTTAGGTGTCGATATTTTTCTGGCGAGAGATAGCGAGCCTGTAATTTTAAGAGCAAGCTACCTTCGGCCGGGAAATTTTACTACCGAAAAATGTACAAATTTATCTTGAAGGGGGGTCAAGGGGGTGTTTTTTTATAACTTGATGGAGGTCTAGGGAGGAAACTAAAAATATAATAAAAATATACTATTAACAAATAAATACCCCCATCCTCCCTTACGCCTTGTGTTTTACTCCGTGCAGCAGCAGCCAGCCTCTTCTACCCGCGCTGTGTTGCTGTTCTTTATTGACACGATGCTGCCACGGCTACCAAATAATCAAGTCCGGTAGATACTTAACCCTTTGAGTACCAGCGACGTGTTATTTTTTATTTTAGCTGTATTTAGACGAAAAAATACATATAAAACACATACAAATAAAAAATACATATAAAACACATACAAATAAAAAATACATATAAAACAAATACAAATACAAAATACATATAAAACAAATACAAATAAAAAAATAGGAAAAGTGGTGATTGGGCCTGAGTATGTAGAATAGAACAGTATTTTGACGATATTATGCTGCTTAGGAAGGATCTGTGGTAGCTAAAAGGGTTAATTGAGATGGTCCGTAGCCTTTTAATTGGTAGACGTCCTTCATAAACTGAATACAATCGTCTAATAGTTGCCAGAATATAATTACAAAGGATGTCACCGGTAACTGAATGGGTTAACCCTTTGAGTACCCGCGACGTGTGTTATATTTTATGCTAGCTGTATTTAGACGATATCATGCTGCTTAGGAAGGATATGTGGTGGTTAAAAGGGTTGGTTGAGATCATCTGAAGCCTTATTATCATTATTGCTAGAGGTCCTTCTTAAGCTGAATAAAATGGTCTAATAGTTGCCAGAGTATGATGGAAAGGACGTCCCTGGTACTGTATGGGTTAATCAATGCCGCTCAATATCTGGACTCTCGCTCTTAAATGGCTCAACTTTCCATAATATCGCTAGAATTCGTGTTGCTAGATGAACAAAAAAAGTTCTCTAGATCGTAGTAAATATCCCCACATCTAGCGGGAAAGTAGCTAAATTGGCAACACTAGATGCTGCACTCACTGGGTGTAATTAAGGGGGTACTGCTTGGATTTTGGTCTATATACATTATGTAATAATAATTATATATTTTATATATTTTTTTTAGTTTCCTCGATAGACCTCCATCAAGCTTAAACAAAATAAACTAGACCCCCTTCAAGATAAATTTGTACATTTTTCGATAGAAAAAAGTCCCGGCCGAAGGCCGATTCCTCTTACAGGCTCGCTATCGCTCGCCATGGACAAATCGACACCTATATGGCACGAAAGATCTTGAAATTGACAACGAAATGGGGCGAAAGGTATTACAATCGCCAAACTAATGGAAGAAACGTCTTAAAATCTCATAACCAATATGCTAAACACGAGGGAGAAGGAGGTCCATAAAAAGCGAGTAGTACCCCCTTAAATAGCTTGGATGGGGCGAGTGTATTCTGTATATTTATGTAGGAGGTGGGGAGGGTTAATTAAGGGGAGATGGGCCGTTTTTTCTGAACCCCTTTCTCCCTCATCTTTAGCCCCATTAGTTTTCAAATTGTATGACGTTCGGCCCATTAGTTTGGCGATTATAAGACCTTGCGCCCCATTTACTTGTCAATATTTAGACTTTTCGTGTTATTTAGGTGTCGATTTTGTTTCCTGGCGAACGATAGTGAGCCTGAAATATTTAAAGAACCGGCCTTCGGCCGGGATTTTTTTTCTACCGAAGTGTCTCATTTTCTTTTGCTTCGCCAGCCATGAACATATACTTGTGTTCCACTTTCAAATAAACCGTAATATTGAGGGTACTATTGATTGATTAACACCAGAAACACGCATATTATCTTCCTACATATTATTCGCAATTATAGCAAAGGGCTTTTGTGTAATACAAATAGAAATTAACAAATCGATATTATGCTACACACACACACACACACACACACACACACACACACACACACACACACACACACACACACACACACACACACACACAAATACTTACACACACACACACACACACACACACACACACACGCCTGGTGTTCGCATAATGGCTGTCAGTTGTGTACCAATCCCACATTGTTTCCTGAGAGCCCTTACCGTCAGTCCTCTCTCCTCCCTCCTCCCTGCCTCATTCCTTGCCTTACCTCTGTCCTCTTTGCCTTCCTCACCTTCCCCCTCTCTCTACCTCTCTCCCTGCCTTACCTCTGTCCTCTCCCTTCCTCATTCCCTGCCTTACCTCTGTTCTCTCGGCCTGCCTCACCTTCATCCATCTCTCCCTGCCTTACCTCTGTCCTCTCTGCCTGCCTTACCTTCCCCCTCTCTCCCTTCCTTACCTTCCCCCTCTCTCCCTTCCTTACCTCTGTCCTCTTTGCCTTCCTCACCTTCCCCCTCTCTCCCTGCCTTACCTCTGTCCTCTCCCTTCCTCATTCCCTGCCTTACCTCTGTCCTCTCGGCCTCCTCACCTTCATCCATCTCTCCCTGGCTTACCTCTGTCCTCTCTGCCTGCCTTACCTTCCCCCTCTCTCCCTGCCTTACCTCTGTCCTCTCTGCCTTCCTCACCTTCCCCGTCTCTCCCGGCCTCATTCCCTGCCTTACCTCTGTCCTCACCTTCTCCCTCTCTCCCTGCATTACCTCTGTCCTCTCTGCCTGCCTCACCTTCCCCCCCTCTCCCTGCCTCATTCCCTGCCTTACCTCTGTCTTCTCTGTTTGTCTCACCTTTCTTCCTCTCCCTGCCTTACCTCTGTCTTCTGTGCCTGCCTCACCTTCCCCCTCTTTACTGTCAGACCTCCCTCCTCCCTCTCCCTGCTTTACCTCTGTCCACTTCCCCTCCTCCCCTTCCTTCTCCCTGTCCCTTCCCTTGCCCCACTTATGCCTGCTTTACCTCCCCTCTCCCCCATCCCTCTGCCTGTTTTATCTTCCCCCTCCCTACCCCCTTACGGACAGCTCTCCCTTCTCCCTCTACCACCCCCTCCCCTGCCTATCTTTCCCCTTCTCCCCTCCCCCTCTCCCAGCCTTTCGTTTCCCCTCTCTGCATCATTTGTTTCCTCCACCCTCTGTACCCCTTCTTTGCTTTTCCCCTTCTCTCCCTTTCCCCTCCCTATACTCGGCCGCTTTTACTCCCACCTCCCCGTCACACCTTTCACATCCTACCTTACTTCTCCCGTTAATTTCATATAACACCTCCTGCAACAACGATATACCTCTCCCAGTCCTCCCACACACTCCCTAAGTTATACCTTACGTCTCGCATACGATTAGCATTACCTCTCCCTCACCCCATTATTCTTCAGAGGTGATATGGCGACTATTATTACCAGACAATACAATAATCATTACAAGCCCGGAAAAACACTGACTATGGTGCACGTTCACTAAAAGTAAATGGCCCCTAAAATGTGAAACGAACTACCAGTTAATATTTTAAAAATCAATACTCTGTGTGTTTAAAAATAACTTGAAAAGTCATATTCGCAGTAATACTGTCTTAAAATTAAGTTCAATTCTACGATTGATTTCATTGCTTTATAAAAAAAACACATATAAGTGTGAATAGCCTCTCGAGTATGTTAAATTTTTCGTTTTTATGTCTTTATTTTAGATTTTAAATGTCTTAGCTTTTAAGATATACATTTTCACGCGTATATTTTCTAATTGAATAATAATTTCCTTCATTGTGATTATGATTCTCCCTCTCCCTGCCTTACCTCTCCCTGCCTTACCTCTCCCTCTCCCTGCCTTACCTCTCCCTCTCCCTGCATTACCTGTCCCTCTCCCTTCCTTACCTCTCCCTCTCCCTGCCTTACCACTCCCTCTCCCTGCCTTACCTCTCCCTCTCCCTGCCTTACCTCTCCCTCTCCCTGCCTTACCTCTCCCTCTCCCTGCATTACCTCTCCCTCTCCCTGCCTTACCTCTCCCTCTCCCTGCTTTACCACTCCCTCTCCCTGCCTTACCACTCCATTTCCCTGCCTTACCTCTCCCTCTCCCTGCCTTACCTCTCCCTCTCCCTGCTTTACCACTCCCTCTCCCTGCCTTACCTCTCCCTCTCCCTGCCTTACCTCTCCCTCTCCCTGCCTTACCTCTCCCTCTCCCTGCATTACCTCTCCCTCTCCCTGCCTTACCTCTCCCTCTCCCTGCCTTACCACTCCCTCTCCCTGCCTTACCACTCCATCTCCCTGCCTTACCTCTCGCTCTCCCTGCATTACCTCTCCCTCTCCCTCTCCCTGCCTTACCACTCCATCTCCCTGCCTTACCTCTCCCTCTCCCTGCCTTACCTCTCCCTCTCCCTACCTTACCTCTCCCTCTCCCTCTCCCTCCCTTACCTCTCCCTCTCCCTGCCTCACCTCTCCCTCTCCCTTCCTAACCTCTCCCTCTCCTTGCCTTACCTCTCCCTCTCCCTGTCTCACCTCTCCCTCTCCCTGCATTACCTCTCCCTCTTCCTGCCTTACCTCTCCCTCTCCCTGCCTTACCTCTCCCTCTCCCTGCCTTACTTCTCCCTCTCCCTCTCTTACCTCTCCCTCTCCTTGCCTCACCTCTCCCTCTCCCTCATTGACAAAATAAAAGCTCATGGCATAACAGGAAAAACTCTGAAATGGCTCGAAAATTGGCTCTCAGACCGTAAACAACGAGTTGTAATAAATGGTGAAGAATCAGATTGGTGCAAAGTAAATAGTGGCGTTCCCCAGGGTTCGGTATTAGGTCCTATTCTTTTTATAATTTACATAAACGACTTAGACGAAGGAATAGAATGCAAAATTTCGAAATTTGCTGACGATACAAAAATTACTAATAAAGTAACCTCAACAGTACATTGGCAAAAACTACAAGGTGACCTAGACACTTTAGAAAACTGGGCAGAAAAATGGCAAATGAAATTCAACATAGATAAATGCAAAGTATTGCACATCGGTAGTAACAACGCTAAAAAAGATTACTCAATGAACAACATTCAACTATCAAATACAAATAATGAAAAGGATCTGGGAGTTATAATATCAAGTGACCTGAAGCCGAGTAAACAGTGTACAGAGGTAATAAAAACTGCTAATAAATTGGTGGGTTTCATCGGCAGAACATTCAAATTCAAATCAGAAAAAATCATACTTACTCTATTCAACTCATTGGTGCGTCCCCATCTCGAATACTGCGTGCAATTCTGGTCACCGTACTACCGAAAGGACACAAATAAACTTGAAAGGGTGCAACGCAGAGTCACTAAAATGATACCTAGATTGCGTAATAAACCGTACGAAGAGCGCTTAAAAGAAGTAAATTTGTTTAGCTTAACAAAGCGCAGAATGAGAGGTGACCTGATAGAGGTGTTCAAAATCTTCAAGGGATTCAGCAACCTAAATGTAAGCGAATTATTTACGATCAATCAAGCAAACACGAGAAACAATGGTTATAAGATTATAGGCAAGCGTTTTCATTCTCACGAGGCGAAGCATTTCTTCTTCAACCGCGTTGTGAATAATTGGAACAGACTACCCTCGAACATTGTAAACTGTAATACTGTCGAAACATTTAAGAACCATCTGGATAAACACATGGCAAATAACCCCCGATTAACACAGTTTCTTTCAGAATAACGCGCAACGAAATGTCAACGCATACCGCAATGTATATTGATTTTCATACATCTGTTCCCTTTCAGAATTGTAGTAAATAGAGTTAGCTTAGATTACAAATCAACTTCTTTTTTCTCCCTGTCCTGTCCGAATTTCCGTGTCAGTTTTTCAATACTGCATGGTATTTTTCCTATCTGTTTCCATGCCAGCATTAGCTGGAGGGAGTGGTGGGTGGGGAGGAGCCTTCTTCTTTGCTATCCTTTTCTCTACCTCGTAGTCAGTAGATTAGTAGTTTTAGATATCCAAACTGCCCCGTAAGGACCAATAGGTCTGTTGCAGTTTGTTCTCCTTTGTATTCCTTTGTATTCCCTGCCTTACCTCTCCCTCTGCCTATCTTACCTCTCCCTCTCCCTACCCTACCACTCCCTCTCCCTGCCTTACTTCTCCCTCTCCCTGACCTACCTCTCCCTTTCCCGACACTACCACTCCCTTTCCCTACACTACCACTCCCTCTCCCTACCCTACCTCTCCCTCTACCTGCCTTACCTCCTACAGCCCCATGACTCTCCCTAGCTCTCCATAACTCTCTCACTTCTTGCTTACACAGTCCTTATCCCCTTTCTTGCGTCTCCTCACTTACCCCATATCTGCCTCAGTCCTTTCGTGTCTCTGCCTTTTCCCCCATAGCTCGCTCTATGGTGCTCATCTTACCATGCTTCACCCTATCGCTCCTAACTCCTTCTGTACCGGCGACGTCATTTTAACTTTATTTTAGCTACAAATAAACGATTGTATTCAGTTAAAAAAGGGCTTCCAACAATTAACAGGCTTCGAACTATCTCACTTAACCCTTTTTACTACCTCAGAGCCTTCTTAAACTGCACAAAATCGTCTAAATATAGCAAGAATAAAATTAAATAGACGTCTCGGTGTAGAAGGGGCTAATTAACTCACAACACATTCATCCTTCCCTTACCTCTGCAAACCTTCCCTACTTCCCCATGACCTCTCAGCTCACCCACATCTATACTACTATCTACGCTGTATCTTCGAGCTTAAGGGGAGGTTTCTAGTTTGTTCCCTAGACCTCCATCAAGCTTAAAATTACACCCTCTAGACCCTCTTTCAAGCTAAATTTGTACATTTTTCGGTAGAAAAATATTCCGGCCAAAGGCCGGTTCCTCTTGAATTACAGGCTCGCTATCGCTCGCCAGGAAAAAATTGACCCCTAAATGACACGAAAGATCTTAAAATTGACAGAAATGGGGCGAAAGTTCCTAAAATCGCCAAACTAATAGGGCGAACGTCTTAAATCTCAAAATCAATGGGGCTAAACCTGAATGAGAAAGGAGTTCAGTAAAAAATCCCTCAAGTTGAAATCTCCCCTTAACACATCTCTCTTTGGTTCTGTTAAGCTCAGCATATTCCTCAAGATATTCTATAAATCTAACAGCCTTCCTATACTTCTAAATCTAACAGCCTTCCTATACATCTAAATCTAACAGCATTCCTATACATCTAAATATAACAGCCTTCCTATACATCTAAATCTAACAGCCTTCCTATACATCTAAATCTAACAGCCTTCCTATACATCTAAATCTAACAGCCTTCCTATACATCTAAATCTAACAGCCTTCCTATACATATAAATCTAACAGCCTTCCTATACATATAAATCTAACAGCCTTCCTATACATATAAATCTAACAGCCTTCCTAAACATATAAATCTAACAGCCTTCCTATACATATAAATCTAACAGCATTCCTATACATCTAAATCTAACAGCCTTCCTATACATCTAAATCTAACAGCCTTCCTATACATCTAAATCTAACAGCCTTCCTATACATCTAAATCTAACAGCCTTCCTATACATCTAAATCTAACAGCCTTCCTATACATCTAAATCTAACAGCCTTCCTATACATATAAATCTAACAGCCTTCCTATACATCTAAATCTAACAGCCTTCCTATACATATAAATCTAACAGCCTTCCTATACATATAAATCTAACAGCCTTCCTATACATATAAATCTAACAGCCTTCCTATACATATAAATCTAACAGCCTTCCTATACATATAAATCTAACAGCCTTCCTATACATATAAATCTAACAACCTTCCAATACATCTAAATCTAACAGCCTTCCTATACATCTAAATCTAACAGCCTTCCTATACATCTAAATCTAACAGCCTTCCTATACATCTAAATCTAACAGCCTTCCAATACATATAAATCTACCAGCCTTCCTATACATCTAAATCTAACAGCCTTCCTATACATCTAAATCTAACAGCCTTCCTATACATATAAATCTAACAGCCTTCCTATACATCTAAATCTAACAGCCTTCCTATACATCTAAATCTAACAGCCTTCCTATACATCTAAATCTAACAGCCTTCCTATACATCTAAATTTAACAGCCTTCCTATACATATAAATCTAACAGCCTTCCATTACATATAAATCTAACAGCCTTCCTATATACATCTAAATCTAACAGCCTTCCTATACATCTAAATCTAACAGCCTTCCTATACATCTAAATCTAACAGCCTTCCTATATACATCTAAATCTAACAGCCTTCCTATACATCTAAATCTAACAGCCTTCCTATACATCTAAATCTAACAGCCTTCCTATATACATCTAAATCTAACAGCCTTCCTATACATCTAAATCTAACAGCCTTCCTATACATCTAAATCTAACAGCCTTCCTATACATCTAAATCTAACAGCCTTCCTATACATCTAAATCTAACAGCCTTCCTATACATCTAAATCTAACAGCCTTCCTATACATCTAAATCTAACAGCCTTCCTATACATCTAAATCTAACAGCCTTCCTATACATCTAAATCTAACAGCCTTCCTATACATCTAAATCTAACAGCCTTCCTATACATATAAATCTAACAGCCTTCCTATATACATCTAAATCTAACAGCCTTCCTATACATCTAAATCTAACAGCCTTCCTATACATCTAAATCTAACAGCCTTCCTATACATATAAATCTAAGAGCCTTCCTATACATATAAATCTAACAGCCTTCCTATACATATAAATCTAACAGCCTTCCTATACATATAAATCTAACAGCCTTCCTATATACATCTACCAACTCGTTTTTACTCCTCCCTACCGCTCCATGCTTCTGTAAATCATCCCAAAGAACTCAACCAATTTCACTCTCTATATAATTATAATATCACAGATCATTGTCATACAATCTCATTCCTAATTATCTATAATTTCACTAATTATTCACAAGGAGTTAGTGTGAAATAATTCACCAACAATTCCTCACCACCCCTCAGCTTGTCATCCTCTCACCATTCATCAATATGTGTCTGCACAACACACAGTTTTACGATGATTATATATATGTGTGTGTGTGTGTGTTTTTTTAGGGAATTTTACTCCATATACTGTATATACTAGATAAGTAAATAACTGTTATGGCTCTGTATTACATCGATCCGCAGTGTCCTCCATGATTAATAACTGTTATGGCTCTGTATTATATCGATCCGCAGTGTCCTCGATGATTAATAACTGTTATGGCTCTGTATTACATCGATCCGCAGTGTCCTCGATGATTAATAACTGTTATGGCTCTGTATTATATCGATCCGCAGTGTCCTCGAATGATTAATAACTGTTAATGGCTCTGTATTATATCGATCCGCAGTGTCCTCGATGATTAATAACTGTTATGGCTCTGTATTATATCGATCCGCAGTGTCCTCGATGATTAATAACTGTTATGGCTCTGTATTATATCGATCCGCAGTGTCCTCGATGATTAATAACTGTTATGGCTCTGTATTACATCGATCCGCAGTGTCCTCGATGATTAATAACTGTTATGGCTCTGTATTACATCGATCCGCAGTGTCCTCGATGATTAATAACTGTTATGGCTCTGTATTACATCGATCCGCATTTTCCTCGATGATTAATTGACAAATATAAACTGCCATGTTTCTGTATCATATTACTGCGCAGTTTTCCAAATTGACACCCTATTTGGCTATGGAAATCTTGTAATAAATGAGTTATTAAAAAGGAGATAAATATGTTTTGTTCACCAACTTAAGGGGAGGTTTTTAGTTAGTTCCCTAGACCTCCATCAAGCTTAACATTACACCCCCTAGGTCCCCTTTAAAGATAAATTTGTACATTTTTCGGTAGAAAAATGTCCCGGCCGAAGGCCGCTTCCTCTTAAAATACAGGCTCGCTATCGCTCGCCAGGAAAAATCGACACCTTAATGGCACGAAAAGTCTTAAAATTGACAGAAATGGGGTGAAAGTTCTTAAATCGCCAAACTAATGGGGCGAACATCTTAAAATAACAAAAGCAATGGGGCTAACCATAAGGGAGAAAGGGGTCAAGAAAAAAATCCCTCAAGTGGAAATCTCCCCTACAACATATACTACAGCTTATAAGAAGGTCGAGCATGGCGAGAATTAGAGAGAGTTCACCACAACAACTAGAACATAGTCATTATAAACAGGTAATGTATATATAAACAGGTAATGTATATATAAACAGGTAATGTATATATAAACAGGTAATATATATATACAGTAAACAGGTAATATATATATAAACAGGTAATGTATATACAGTATAAACAGGTAATATATATATAAACAGGTAATATATATATAAACAGGTAATATATATATAAACAGGTAATGTATATATAAACAGGTAATGTATATATAGACAGGTAATATATATATATAAACAGGTAATGTATATATAAACAGGTAATGTATATATAAACAGGTAATATATATATATAAACAGGTAATGTATATATAACAGGTAATATATATATAAGCAGGTAATGTATATATAAACAGGTAATGTATATATAAACAGGTAATATATATATATATAAACAGGTAATGTATATATAAACAGGTAATATATATATAAACAGGTAATATATATATATATAAACAGGTAATGTATATATAAACAGGTAATATATATATAAACAGGTAATGTATATATAAACAGGTAATGTATATATAAACAGGTAATGTATATATAAACAGGTAATGTATATATAAACAGGTAATGTATATATAAACAGGTAATGTATATATAAACAGGTAATGTATATATAAACAGGTAATGTATATATAAACAGGTAATGTATATATAAACAGGTAATGTATATATAAACAGGTAATGTATATATAAACAGGTAATGTATATATAAACAGGTAATGTATATATAGACAGGTAATATATATATAAACAGGTAATGTATATATAGACAGGTAATGTATATATAGACAGGTAATATATATATAAACAGGTAATGTATATACAGTATAACAGGTAATGTATATATAAACAGGTAATGTATATATAAACAGGTAATGTATATATAAACAGGTAATGTATATATAAACAGGTAATATGTATATATATACTTTGGCACTCGACGCCTTACCAACATTTATAATTAATAGTCAGACTAACCATTACATATTATAATGTATACAGCGTGTTTTGCCATCCACACCATCCTTTTACAGGCACTAGATTTCTTTGCCACACTTACATATTCACCTTTCAGCATTCACATCCTAGTTGGTCGTTTTCATTGTAGCTCGTTCTGGCATAATCATCTCTCTCTCTCTCTCTCTCTCTCTCACACACATACACATCCCTGTACCCCCTCCCAATAGTCCCGCCCCACCAGCCCTCAATTGAAGCCATCCTCCCCTGCTCCTCAGCCCTTCTTGACAGCCCTTACCTGAGACCCCCCGCGAGGACGCAAACAGGACTGTCAGTGAGTGAGAGTACAAAGGAGTACAAAGGAAATCAAGCAACAACAGATCTAGTGACCCTTCTAGGCTGCTTGTCCTCCAAAACACTGAGGATCAAGTGTCCAAACAGTGGTTTAGAGTGGGTAAGGGAACATTGGAAAGGGAACTACTGCCCTGCCACTAACGTGGCAGGACTAGGAAGTTAGTAGGGGACATATGGGTTAGTAACTGAGGGGAGGATAAAGTTATTCATTTACAAACGCAGTCAGTCGCGGGTTTGATGCGAGATATTTGTCTAGGCAGAATTTAAATGAATCAACGGTGCTGCAGTCTATAACGTTTCGGGGAAGCCCATTCCACAAGTTGACAACTCGATTGAAGAAGAAATTCTTAGATTCGTGCGAGTTAAAAGATTTACCAATAATTTTGCAACCGTTTCCCCGTGTGTAATTAGATTGGTCGATAGTGAAGTACTTACTACAGTTCATATTGTCGATGCCTTTGATGATTTTGAACACTTGAATTAAGTCGCCTCTTAATCTGCGCTGGGTTAAAGGAAATAGATTTAATTCTCTAAGACGCTCTTCGTATGGTTTGTTCTTTAGGCTAGGTATCATTTTGGTAACTCTACGTTGAACTCGTTCTAGCTTGTTTATATCTTTTTGGTAATAAGGGCACCAGGATTGAACGCAGTATTCCAGAAGAGGGCGGACTAAGGAATTGTAAAGGGTTAGGATAACTTCTTTGGATTTATGCTCAAATGACCTGCCTATAAAGCCAATTATTTTGTTTGCCTTCTTAACAACTTCTGAACATTGTTGACTCGGTTTTAGGTTACTCGATATTGTTACTCCCAGATCAGTTTCTCTGTTTACATTCTTAAGCTGAGTGCCATTCATCGAATAGTTTGCTTTCTCATTTAGGTATCCGACATGTAGTACTTTACATTTATCCGCATTGAAACTCATTTGCCAAATTTGGGCCCAACATGACAATTTATCTAGATTGTGTTGCATATCGTCAACTTGTTCTTTTGAGAGTACGCTATTTGCAATTTTTGTATCGTCAGCAAATTTTGAGATTGTGCAGGTGAGACCCTCATCTATGTCGTTGATGTAAATTAGAAAGAGAATTGGTCCTAGTACCGATCCCTGGGGTACCCCGCTACTTACATTGGTCCATTTAGATGCCTTACCGTTTATGACTACTCTTTGCTTTCTGTTGTTGAGCCAATTTTCTATCCATTTCAACACACCGTCTTGTATTCCATGCGCTTTTAGTTTTAGCAGTAAACGTTTGTGGGGAACTTTGTCAAAGGCCTTTTGAAAATCAAGGTATATAATATCTACAGCTTTACTCTCATCGTAGAGGTTGAGGATATCGTGGAAGAAGTCTAAGAGGTTTGTTAAACAGGAACGTTTTTTACGAAAGCCGTGTTGAGTATCTTTAAGTATGTTATTTTCCTCTAAGTGATTTACGAGTCTGTCTCGTATGACCGTTTCTAGCATTTTACATACAACTGAGGTTAAGCTAATTGGACGATAGTTACTGGGTAGAGATTTGCTGCCTTTTTTGAATATCGGTGTTACGTTGGCTAGCTTCCACTGATCAGGCATAGTTCCAGACTGCAAGGATTTATTGAATAGTAATGTCAGTGGTTTGGAGAGCTCATTCTTAGCTTCCTTTAGAACTCTAGGCGAGATTGTATCAGGTCCTGGCGTTTTATTTACTTTGAGTTTATCTAAACAATTCAATACTTCTCTCTCTGTAACGGTGATATTGCTTAGAACATCTGAATTATCAATCTGAATCGGCGATGGTGTAGGGATATCACTGAGGTCTTCGGTTGTAAAAACTGATGCAAAGAAGGTATTGAGGGCATTACTCATTTGTACTTCGTCTTTGGTGTATTCTCCTTTTTCATCGACTAACGGTCCAACAGTTGAAGTAACTACTTTTTTCTTTCTGATATAACTATAGAATTCTTTCGGGTTTGTTTTACTTTGATTCGCAATATGTAACTCTAAGGTCTTTTTACTTTGCTTAATTAACTTTTTGGCTTTGCGTCGTAGCTCTACAAATTTCACCCGTTCTTCGTCATTTTGTGAGGATTTTAATCTATCATTAGCAAATTTTTTAGCAAGCAGGCAGTTTGAAATATCTTTATTCCACCATTTGGGCTTATTATTATGGCCTGGACGCCGTATTTTCGATGGTATGCAGTCTTGCACTGCTTTTAGGTAAGTGGTTTCGAATAACTTCCAAGATGTATTTATGTCGTTATTGTTAATTAAAAAGCTCCAGTCAGTTTCTTTAAACATAGCTCTAAGTTTATGGAAGTTTGCTTTCTTGAAATTAGGGACTTTTTCGATGCTACTATTTGGTTCGTTACTAGTAAACTTTAAAGTGAAAGTTATCGTACGATGGTCGCTGTTACTGAATTCATCACCAACATTCAAATTCTCTATCAATTCTTCTTTTGTTGCAAGTACAATGTCAAGAACGTTATTACCACGGGTCGGCGTTCGAACAAATTGATAAAGCGAACTCTCTTGCAAGTTCGTATACAAGTCATGTCCGGAGTGTGAAGTAAGAGTATCGCCCCACTTGGTCACAGGTAAATTAAAGTCGCCAAAAATTACGGTATCTTGTGAGTTACTTACATCTGCAATTTGTTCGTAAATTTCTCGGTCAGTTTGCACTGATTGAGCTGGAGGTCTGTATATTAACGCAAGTATTATTTTTGTACCTTTATTATTCTTTATTAGCACAAAAGATGTGTCGACGTTCACAATTTGAGGTTTTGACACGAGGGTCGGGTTAAGACTTTCTTTGATATAAAATAAAACGCCACCTCCATTTTTATTTATTCGGCTGTTCTCAAACATTATATAACCGGGAAGTGAATACTCTGCTAAAAAGTCTCTATCTTCTGTATTGAGCCAAGATTCTGTTATGCCAATCACATCATAATTTTCTGTAAACACTAGTTCCTCTAAATCTGAAAATTTATTGCGTATGCTACGAGCGTTTGCATAGAAAACCTTTAAAGTTGCGGTTTTAGAACTCGCATTACGTTCTTTCATCGAATTTTTGGTTCTGGTCGGATCTACATTTACATTCATGGCTGTCCTCGGTCCTCGGTCGTTATCCCTGACGGTTTTGAATTTGGGTCGTGTTGGTGGAGATTTATCCAAATTCGCGGTTCTTGACGGATTAGTATTTAATTCCTTTGTAGGTTGCCGTCCTCGCTGTCTTCGGTCCTCCTTCCTGGTTGTCCTGTGCTGAGTCGATTTCTTCTCCGAAAATCCTTCACCGCATCGTTGAGAAGACGCCCAAAACGTGCTGCTCCCACCTGGTTCAGATGAACTCCATCGTCCGAAAACAAATAGTCATCGTAGTAGAAATTGTCCCAG
>JBAKBP010029844.1:0-26573 GCA_037953745.1 Lithodes maja | reverse complement strand
ATAGTGATGGATATAGTTGGTGTGGTAAGTGGTGGTGACTGTGGTAGGTATGGGCGTTGAGGTGTGTGGTCGTCGTCTTAGTGAACAAGTATATGTACTTGGTGAGTGGTCATATTTGTTGCAGATATGTTTCTTTTCTTTTCTTTTTTCTTTTTCTTTTTTGTGGTAGGCATGATTATTATTAGTGGTTGTGATTGTGATGTGGTTGTGGTGAGTAGTAGTGACTGTAATTTGTATGATCGTGGTAGTAGACATAATAGTGGTGAGTGGCAGAAAAAGTAAGGTAGGCAGAACGGTGAGCAGGTAGACATGTTGACAGGTAGGTAAATCAAGATGGCAAAGCAGGTAGGCAAGTCGGTGGTAGGTAGGTAGACAAGAATGCAAGGTGAGTAGATAAGGTAGATAGGCAGGTAAGAACTAAGAACTCCGACCAAGAAATTGATAAGTAGAAGGCAAGGCAGGTAGGTAGGCAAGTGAGGGGGATTAGTAGGTGAGCCAGCAATGAGGTATGATTGGTACCTAGGAAATATAGGTAGATCAAGGAAGTTAAGGTAGGTAGGTAGGTATTTAGGTAGGTAGGTAGGTAATACAACAGGTAGGTAGGTAAGTCGTTTAGGGAAGGAGTTAAATAAGGTAGACCAGGGATACTAAAGAGTCCATATTAGCAGGGTAATGATTGCTTGCGCTGGGGCCTAAGGAAGGTAGGTAGGTAGGCAATAGGGTAAAGTAGATAGGTAGGTAAGTACGGAAGTAGGGTAAGTAGATATATACTGTATGTTTGGCAAGCAAGGAAGGTAAGGTAGGTAGACCAAGAAGGGAGAGAGGGAGGACCCGTATTAGCAGGATAATAACTGGTTGTGCTGGGGGCTAAGGAAGGTAGGTAAGTAGGCAGGTAGGTAGGCAAGAAGGTTATGTTGGTAAGTTGCTAGATTAGGCAAGAAGGCAGGATAAATAAGATAGGATGCTAGGTATTCAACATGATGTTGTAGGAAAGTAGGTGGGTAGACAAGAAGGTCAGATAGCTAGACAACGCAATTAATTAGTCAAGAATACAAAGGACTTGCAGACTGCATCAAACCTATTGGTCCTTACGGGGGCGTTTGGATATCTACATTACTAAGCTCGTAATGGGGGTGCGCCACATTTCCTACACTGCACATCTCCTACAACTTTAGCAGTTTTTAAAGTAGTGACATACTTCCTACAGTGAAACAGCATATCTCTTATGCACAAACATATATTCTGTCACATTTCCTACTAACTACTAGGTAGACTCTAAAAGGAAAAGCAAGCAGCAGGTAGGTATGATAGTCAAGGATGTAGGTATATAAGACAAGTAGTGGCAACCAGGTAGGTAAGGTAGATAGACTGGTAGGTAGGTAGGCAAGGTAGGAGAGAGAGAGAGAGAGAGGGAGGGAGGGCCCATATTAGCAGGATAATGACTGGTTGTGCTGGGGGCTAAGGGTGTTCAAAGGCCCCGCCGACCGACACGATTAAGTCATCTAAATACACAAATAATGAACCACAGACCCTGATGAATGGCTGCTGGGGGAGAGAGGGAGAGAATGGTGGGGAGAGAAGGAAAATATTGGAGAGAATGGTGATAGGGAGAGGGTGAATGGTGGAGATAATGGTGGGGGAGAGAAGGAAAATGTTGGAGAGTGGGGGAGATAATCGTGGGGAAAAGGAGAATGGTGGGAGAGATAAGAAAAATGTTGGAGAGTGGGGGGAGAGAGTCGTGAGGAAAAGGAGAATGTTGGAGAAAAGAGGGGGAGAATGTTGGAAAGTGGGGAAAGGAGAATGTTGGAGAGGAGAGGGAGAGAATGCAGGAGAGTGGGGGAGAGAATCGTGAGGAAAAGGAGAAAGTTGGAGAGGAGAGAGGGAAAATGTTGAAGAGAGGGGGAGAGAATCGTGAGGAAAGGGAGAATGTTGGAGAGGCTAGTAGGGAGAGAGAAGAGAAGGAAGTGGAGACAGAGGAGATACATGTATTGATGGAAAGAGAACCACATATCGATTGACACGATTAAGGGGAGATCTCCACTTGAGGGATTTCTTTTTTGACCCCTTTCTCCCTCATGTTTAGCCCCATTGCTTTTGATATTATAAAACGTTCGCCCTATTAGTTTAGCGATTTTAAGAACTTTCACCCCATATTAAGACCTTGCGTGCCATTCAGGTGTCGATTTTATCCTGGCGAGCGATAGCGAGCCTGTAATTTAAGAGGAACCGGCCTTCGGCCGGGACATTTTTCTACCGAAAAATGTACAAATTTATCTTGAAAGGGGGTCTAGGGGGTGTAATTTTAAGCTTGATGGAATTCTAGGGAACAAACTAAAAACCTCCCCTTAAGTCTTCTAAATACGCTAAATAATAAACTACAGAGCCTGATGAATGGCCGGTGAGGGAGAAGGGGTGGAGAATGGTGGGGGAGAGAAGGAAAATGTTGGAGAGAGAGAGAGAGAGAGAGAGAGAGAGAGAGAGAGAGAGAGAGAGAGAGAGAGAGAGAGAGAGAGAGAGAGAGATATAGGGAGAGGAGAGAGAAAACTATGAGGAAGAGAGTAGTAAGAGAAGGGAGAGAGGATAGGGGAAGAGAGAAAGGAGAGAGAGAGAGAGGAATAACTTTAATGATTATCTTAATAATAATAATAGACCGACCGACACGATTTATATATACAAATAATGACCCGCAGACTATGATGAATGGCTGGTGGTGGGGGAGAAAGGTGGATAATGTTGGGAGAGTGGTGGGAGAAGGGCAAGAGATAATGGTGGGGAGAGAGACGAGAGATAATGGTGGGGAGAGGGGATAGAGTGATAATGGTGGAGAATGTTGGGAGAGTGGTGGGGAGAGACACGAGAGATAATGGTGGGGAGAGGGGATAGAGTGATAATGGTGGAGAATGTTGGGAGAGTGGTGGAGAGAGAGACGAGAGATAATGGTGGGGAGAGGGGACAGAGCGATAATGGTGGAGAATGTTGGGAGAGAGAACGTCTGAGGGAGGGAAAAGTAATCGAAATGATAAAGTGTAAAGTTGGAACAATATAATATACTGACAATTGTTGTGATAATACTGACAAACAACATTGACTTGGATAGAGAGGGAATGGATGGGGAAGAGGTGGGGGTGGTCAAGGAAAAGGAAGGGTGGAAGAGAGACAGAGAATGGAAGTAAAGAATGGGAGGGGAGGGAATGATGGAGGAGAGAGGGGGAGAGAGAATAATAGTGAGAATGAATGGTGGAGACGAAAGTGAGGTCATGGGAAAATATAATGGTGAGAGAGAAAGCGGGGAATGGGAATGAGGGAGGAAAGCGGGAATGGGAATGAAGGAGGAAAGTGAATGAGAAGAGGGAGATATGACGACAAGAGTGGAGAGAGAGAGAGAGAGAGAGAGAGAGAGAGAGAGAGAGAGAGAGAGAGAGAGAGAGAGAGAGAGAGAGAGAGAAACGAGGGTTATATCATAAGATTATTTCATAAGAATTGCGAAAATAAAATCAGAATAACAGACACATTCACACAAACTACAGACAATCAGACAGATTGAAAAGCGAGACAAAATGATTATATCAAAACAAATACGTAAAAGGTAAAAATAGAACACACACACACACACACACACACACACACACACACACACACACACACACACACACACACACACACACACAGACTGTCCCTAACTACCCCTTCCTGTCTAATTAGCGGTTCATAATGGTGATAATTACCTTGTTCCCAGGGTAGTTTACATTTGAGTTATAACCCAAGCCGTGGGTTTATATATATATATATATATATATATATATATATATATATATATATATATATATATATATATATATATATATATATATATACAGTATATACAGTAATGTGCTTCCTTAGCCTCTTCCTTAGTACGTTTGGAGGGATATTATAAGGATTGTGGTTTGGAGTGAATTGCTTTATGAATGTGACATTGGGATTGAATAATTATGTAGTTGATTACCCTGAATAACAGTAAGATTTGGAGATAATTCAGTTTGTATTTAAGTTTAGTATTTGTAATTGAAAGTTATGATACTGTATTTTATTATAAGTCAGGTTATATGCAATCATTATTATCGTGTTCCCGGGGCAGTTTACATGTGAGTTATATCTCCCAGTCGCGGTTGTAGATACAGTGAATTATAGTATACTGTCCTGCCAGAGCCACAATCTATCTCTTTACATTTCGAGTGTCTCCCTGGAGTGAACCGCAATGTCTTTGAAATTCTAACCATTATCTGTAACTAGCACTCTCTCTCACTCACACTCTCTCTCTCTCTCTCTCTCTCTCTCTCTCTCTCTCTCTCTCTCTCTCTCTCTCTCTCTCTCCTTCCCTCCCCCCTAGGCCCCAGCACACACACAGTCGAATCCGTCAAAGGACCGTAGGTGGCACTTAGCGAACCACGTATCTCAGGTGTAACTCAGGTAGATGCTAGGTTCGGGACTCGCCTGATTGAGATATTTCCAGGTGATCCGTGTTCGCGATTGCCGGCTGCGGGATGTTGCTAATACTGCTGATTGCCGGTGAGTGATGATCCCTAAATGTTGCAGAAGGAGAAGGAAGAGTTTTGTTTTATTCTACAGCTGCCGATCGAATGAGCTCTTTGGAGTTGAGTGGTTGATTGGTTGTCTTCGGGAATGGGGTTAAGAGAGAGAGAGAGAGAGTGTGTGTGTGTGAGAGAGAGAGAAAAAAAAAACAATAAAGAGAACTACATTTAAATTGTGTGTGTGAGACGGTGATAGTGTTAGTGTGTGTGTGTGTGTAATAATAATAATAATAATAATAATAAACGGTTTATTAAAGAATGGCAGCCTCATGAGCTGAAAATACACATTTTACAATTTAGTGGATGAACATGAGATGTACAGATATGAGTGTGTGTGTGTGTGTGTGTGTGTGTGTGTGTGTGTGTATGTGTGTGTGTGTGGTTAAATATTGTTGTTGGATAGTTAAAACCAAGAATCATAGGTAGACAATCTTGAACCTTAGCGACACGAGAAGAGGAAGTCATTGAGGTGATTTACAGGTACGTAGCCTACACCTTGATCGGACCAGAGGCAGTAAATGAACCACTTGCGAATTTCAAGCTATCAGGAAGTTGGAGTATTTATATCGATATTTAGCAGACTTACGAGCTAAAATATGGTTGTATTGCATATATAAACACATAAAACCTAATTCATCATACTTTCTATCCATCAGAAACCTAAATTATTTTTGCATTTCTGTTTAATAATTTTGTATACGACTCCAACTTCCTTATAGCCTGAAACTCGCAAGTGGTCAATTGGCAACGCAATTGGAGCCATCAATAAGGAGAGAGATACACAATAGTTACAAGGATTGGCTTCTATCTCAAACACCATGCGTTCCACTCCACCGAGTTTGTAGAGCTCAAAATGTTAAGCTTTCTTTTATTGAAGAAATATTAACAATCTCTGAGGCAAGTTTGTTGCAGGTAGAGACAATCTCTCTCTCTCTCTCTCTCTCTCTCTCTCTCTCTCTCTCTCTCTCTCTCTCACATACTCTCACGCACCTAAGAATCTAAGAATTTCTTCTTCAATCGAGTTGTCAACTTGTGGAATGGGCTTCCCCGAAACGTTATAGACTGCAGCACCGTTGATTCATTTAAATTCCGCCTAGACAAATATCTCGCATCAAACCCGCGACTGACTGCGTTTGTAAATGAATAACTTTATCCTCCCCTCAGTTACTAACCCATATGTCCCCTACTAACTTCCTAGTCCTGCCACGTTAGTGGCAGGGCAGTAGTTCCCTTTCCAATGTTCCCTTACCCACTCTAAACCACTGTTTGGACACTTGATCCTCAGTGTTTTGGAGGACAAGCAGCCTAGAAGGGTCACTAGATCTGTTGTTGCTTGATTTCCTTTGTACTACCTTTGTACCTTTGTACCTCCCCCCACCCCCTCTTGAACAACCGAAGCATCACGTAGCACTCGGTTACTCGGGTAATAGTCAATGATTACCCCTCGGTTACCTGTTTAGTGGTCCCTAGTTAGATCCAGAGTTATTGGGAGAGCGAGAGAGAGAGAGAGAAAGAGAGTGTGTGTGTGCGTGTGTGAGAGAGAGAGAGAGAGAGAGAGAGAGAGAGAGAGTAGGAGTAAGAGTAACAGAGAGAGTACGAATGAGCGTGTGAGAGTGAGTGTGAGTGTGCGTAGGGGTGAGGTAGAGAGAGAGAGGAGAGAGAGAGAGAGAGAGAGAGAGAGAGAGAGAGAGACAGAGAAAGAATATTTAGATGCACAGACACTGACAAAGAGGCAGCCATACAACTAACAAGGTAGCAGACAGGTATACAACTAACAAGGTAGCAGACAGGTATACAACTAACAAGGTAGCAGACAGGTATACAACTAACAAGGTAGCAGACACCGTATACAACTAACAAGGTAGCAGACAGGTATACAAGGCAACCATGCAACTAACAAGGTAGCAGACAGGTATACAACTAACAAGGTAGCAGACAGGTATACAACTAACAAGGTAGCAGACAGGTATACAAGGCAACCATGCAACTAACAAGGTAGCAGACAGGTCTACAACTAACAAGGTAGCAGACAGGTATACAAGGCAACCATGCAACTAACAAGGTAGCAGACAGGTATACAACTAACAAGGTAGCAGACAGGTATACAACTAACAAGGTAGTAGCCAGGTATACAACTAAGAAGGTAGCAGACAGGTATACAACTAACAAGGTAGCAGACAGGTATACAACTAACAAGGTAGAAGACAGGTATACAACTAACAAGGTAGCAGACAGGTATACAAGGCAACCATGCAACTAACAAGGTAGCAGACAGGTATACAAGGCAACCATGCAACTAACAAGGTAGCAGACAGGTATACAAGGCAACCATGCAACTAACAAGGTAGCAGACAGGTATACAAGGCAACCATGTAACTAACAAGGTAGCAGACAGGTATACAACTAACAAGGTAGCAGACAGGTATACAACTAACAAGGTAGCAGACAGGTATACAAGGCAACCATGCAACTAACAAGGTAGCAGACAGGTATACAAGGCAACCATGCAACTAACAAGGTAGCAGACAGGTATACAACTAACAAGGTATCAGACAGGTATACAACTAACAAGGTAGCAAACAGGTATACAACTAACAAGGTAGCAGACAGGTATACAACTAACAAGGTATCAGACAGGTATACAACTAACAAGGTAGCAAACAGGTATACAAGGCAACCATGCAACTAACAAGGTAGCAGACAGGTATACAACTAACAAGGTAGCAGACAGGTATACAACTAACAAGGTAGTAGCCAGGTATACAACTAACAAGGTAGCAGACAGGTATACAACTAACAAGGTAGCAGACAGGTATACAACTAACAAGGTAGCAGACAGGTATACAACTAACAAGGTAGCAGACAGGTATACAACTAACAAGGTAGCAGACAGGTATACAACTAACAAGGTAGCAGACAGGTATACAACTAACAAGGCAGCAGACAGGTATACAACTAACAAGGTAGCAGACAGGTATACAACTAACAAGGTAGCAGACAGGTATACAATAACAAGGTAGCAGACAGGTATACAACTAACAAGGTAGCAGACAGGTATACAACTAACAAGGTAGCAGCCAGGTATACAACTAACAAGGTAGCAGACAGGTATACAACTAACAAGGTAGCAGACAGGTATACAACTAACAAGGTAGCAGACAGGTATACAACTAACAAGGTAGCAGACAGGTATACAACTAACAAGGTAGCAGACAGGTATACAACTAACAAGGTATCAGCCAGGTATACAACTAACAAGGTAGCAGACAGGTATACAACTAACAAGGTAGCATACAGGTATACAAGGCAACCATGCAACTAACAAGGTAGCAGACAGGTATACAACTAACAAGGTAGCAGACAGGTATACAACTAACAAGGCAGCAGACAGGTATACAACTAACAAGGTAGCAGACAGGTATACAACTAACAAGGTAGCAGACAGGTATACAACTAACAAGGCAGCAGACAGGTATACAAACAAATAATAATAAGAAGAAAAATAGTGTGTAGGCATAGTTAATGAAAACTTATAGAAAATGGCTCAAACAATTGCAAATTAGATTAAGAATATGAAGGCAGGTATAAAGTAAATTAACTAAATTTCATATTAGAATGTCTAATACAAAAATATAGATGTAAACTTAATAGAAAATATGTTATGTACATATCCAATCGAAAATAGTTGGGAATTCAAGATTGCGTTGTCACAAAAGATAAAGGAAGCAATAAATAAATATGAATAAATCATACAGAATATCATAAGTGTTTGACAGATAAAGCACAAGTTTATTTATACCGTGCGAATGTAATACAAAGAACGGAAGAGAATAAGTACCGGAATTAGCGAATATAAATGTGATTGAGAGAAGAGGATGTAGAATAAATGGTAAATACATATATAGGAAATTGGTCGTCACAAATTATTACATTGATGGGTAGCTTGGATACAAAGGATAATGATATAAACGATTATAATGCGCACGTGTGTGTGTGTGTGTGTGTGTGTGTGTGTGTGTGTGTGTGTGTGTGTGTGTGTGTTTTTTTTTTTGTGTGCTTGTATGTTTGTATATTTATGTATGTATGTGTGTGTTTGATAGCTTGCACAAGAGAAGTAAATGAAATACACCTACACAATAATAGTTAAAGGTATTGCTTAGTTTATTAAATACACCTACACAATAATAGTTAAAGGTATTGGCTTAGTTTATTAAATACACCTACACAATAATAGTTAAAGGTATTGCTTAGTTTATTAAATAACAAACTCAGCAATACGGAAACCCAATACTTGCAAATTCATAAAACTAATAACCAATCATGCAAAAATACAATATTTTTAATTGTTAAGGGTATACATATATGTACAGTTGGCTACATAAGTTCTGTTCCTCGTCGTGATCTTATGTATGAAAGTAGAATTAGCATGAATGACTTGCGAGTGTGTGTTTTTTTCAATCATCAGTGACTAATCAAATGAGTTAACCACTGCATAAGAAACTACACTCGTAATTCAAACATTTCCATGTATAAGACTATAGAGAGGAACAGAACTTATGTGGGTAACTGTACATTCAAGGTCAATAGTTTGGATATGTTTTAGACGTTCATATTATATTTACTTTTGTGTATTATTAGTAGGTATACTCAGGTAGAAGTATGAGGATGGCGCACGGAACTTGTGTCAATGGTGGTTTATTATGATATAATATATAATATTATATAATAGTATATGATATATACTGTATATAATATTAAATACACTAAGGGCATTTACGGGAATATATACAGATAATCACACACACACACACACACACACACACACACACACACACAACACACACACACAGCCCGTAGCCTAGTAGGTAGAGCTCTCGTCTCACACACGAGGGGTCGGGGGTTCAATCCCAGACCGGGCGGAGACAAATTGGGCTTGTCTCCTTTCGTGTGTTAGCCTCAGTTCACCTAGCTGTAAATAGGTACCTGGAATAAGTGGACGACGTTGTGACGTCCCATCTGGGGTTGGCAAAAATGGTACAAGGCGAGATGGGTATCATATGGTTCACCTAAGCTGATGGCTACCTAAGCCTTCGGGCGAGACGGTACCGTCTATAGTGAGAATGGTACCAAACAGATCCACCCTAAGCCTTCGTTTCCGATGTCGCCAATTGGCTAAATACAGACTACACACACATCCACAGCCATTCCAACAGTACATAAAACACTTAACATGCATTTCACGCAATACATTCCCAGTTAAGGAGGCGCGATAATAATGAGCTTAGCTCGCATTGCGTGGATTCCCCTTGACGAACAAGTAACTGAGTAACACACACACACACACACACACACACACACACATACACACACACACACACATTCGAGCAGACAGGTGGACAGACAGACAGACATATGGCCAACAGCACGATAAACAAATCACCTCGAGTTAAGAGATGGGATAATAGGGGGCTAGTAGGGAAGGGGGGTAGGGGGGGCGGAAGCTACCTCAATGTTGGGTAATTGTAGGTTGTGTGTGTGTGTGTGTGTGTGTGTGTGTGTGTGTGTGTGTGTGAAAGAGAGAGAGAGAGAGAGAGAGAGAATTAACAACCATGAGTAATGAAATAGGCATAACTATTTTAACCAATTAGGTAATCAATTACCGTCCTGTCTAGCCATTAAGAAGATAAGGTGAGTTTTCTAGACCCCCTTCTCCCTCATGTTAAGCCTCATTAGTTTTGAGATATTTAAGACATTCGACCCATTAGTTTGGCGACTTTAAGACTTTTCTTATCATTTAGGTGTCGATTTTTGCCTGGCGATCGATAGCGAGCCTGCAATCTCGAAGAAATCGGCCTTCGGCTGGGACTTTGTTTACAGACAAAATACAAACATATATCTCGAAAGGAGTTCTTGGGGGTATTTATTTAAACTTGATGAAAACAAAACAAAATAAACTCCGCTTAAATAGTTTAAAGTAAATCCACACGAGAACTGCCCTCATACTCACCCAAAAAAACTGTGTTATAATAAGTATATGATTCCTTCCTTTTGTTTAAGCCGGCCAGCCCTCACTCTATACCCTAATAATGATGTGCAACTTGTCGAATAATGATAATGCTCGGTTTATTACGAGCCGGCAGCCAATGAAGCTGAAAATACTCAATTCCGTAACCTAACATCCGAATTAGTCAACAGGTTAACTTTGACTGCCACAAGAGCCCCTACATACCCCCGGAAGGGGTAGTATGTGAGCAGGAAACCAGGTGGAAACCCATGGGAGGTGCATTCACACCTAACCTCCACAGCCAGGAATGATTTTGACAGAAACCTCACCCTGCGGTACCTGGGATCGAACCCACGATACCTGAGCCAAGCGACTGGAGTACAGTGACTCGGCCCACTCTGCCTGTCTATATCAAATAATCTGTAAAATGTATACCTAACGCATTAATTCGCCTTCCTTTAGCGATAATTTCAATCCCTTCTACTATTAGCTAGTTAGTCACCAGGCACGCATTCAACTAAAAAAATCACTCAGTTAACAGCCACAGTCAACTAAAAAATTATAATCAGTCAGAAGTAATTCGAATCTGAGTGAGTGAGCGAGTCAGTCAGTCAGTCAATCAGTCAGTTAGCCAACCAGAGTTAGTCAACCAATCAGTCAGTTAACCAGTCAGTAATATACTTCAGTCAAGTATCTGAGAAGTGAGCGGAATCAGTAATTGCATTCAGTAAGTCAGTCAATCAGAGAGTAAGTCAACTAATCAGTCAGTCAGTCAACCAATCAGTAATAATATACCATCGTAAGGTTTCTCGAGAGTATGTGGGATCAGTAAAAACTCCCAAGATACAATCGCCAGCATCCATTATGAGAACTACAGTTAGATGTTCTTTGATAAGGGAAATTAGTTGTAAGCAATGCCCAATTAGAGGCTGAGTTATTACTGATCGATAAGGAGGGTGTGTGTGTGTGTGTGTGTGTGAAGGGGTGGATTTAAGATTAATATTTCTGAATTATTTATTAGTTGGATTTATACATAGATAGATAGATGGATGGATGGTTGGATGAAATTAGGATGTATGATTGGGTGGATAGATAGATAGATATATATAGATAAACAGAGAGACAGAGATAGATAGATAGATTGTTTAGATAGATAAATAAATAACGTCGCATCCATAACTATAGGCAATTACATAAATACACAGACACAACTAAACAGTAAACAATATATAAATAGAGATAGATGAGAAAGACAATATAAACAAAGAGGAAAATTAGTATTACTAAAGAAAACAGCAGGATGGAAGTAAGCAAGGGAGGGAAAGAGGGATAAGAAAGGCAAGTAAAAAGGAGGGGCCAATTATTTACCTAATATGAAGTTAATTCTTTTACCGATAATAACTCACGTGGGGCAACATCTGGCAGGGAGAGAGAGAGAGAGAGAGAGAGAGAGAGAGAGAGAGAGAGAGAGAGAGAGAGAGATGATGATGATGATGATATGGAAAAGGAAGATATGAAGAGGGGAAGGAAGAGGGGCTTAGCGATAAGATAGGAGAGAGAAAGAGAGAGCGAGAGAGAGAGTGTGTGTGTGTGTGTATGTGTATGTGTTGTGTGTGTGTGTGTGCATGTGTGCCAGAGAATAGCCTTCTGCAAGTCCCCAAAGAACTGAATTGAACTGAAGAGCACTACCAAAACTACCCCAATAAACTCTACCTAGAGAACGTCAACACTTCTTTGAAAAATAACTTGTTCTTCTTTTGCATTGCTTTGATTTTCTTCTTCTTCCTTTCTGTTATTGAGCTCATCCCGGATTCCTTCTTTATCCCACAGGACTGACCTTTGTATCGGCGATAGCTCAGGGCATGTTAGTCAGAGGGACAGTCAGAGTTGGAGGAAAGTCGTAGGAACAGTGGAAAGACTATCCCCCCCCCCACCCCCACAAGTCATAAGAACAGTGGGCAGATTATACAACCCCCCCCCCACCACCACACACACACACAAACAAGTCATAGGAACTGTGGAAAAAGTATAATCCCCCCCCCCCCCCCCTCCAAGTCGTCGGAACAGTGGAAAGATTATACACCCCACCCCTTTCCCTCCCCACTATCGCTATTCGTACCATGCTACCACCATTTTCGCAATATCCCTACCACCACCACCACTACCACCACTATTTCGCCAGCTCCACCATTGCACCACCACTACCACAACTACCACAATCACCTCCCAGTGGGCACGCTACTACCACACCCATGGAATACTTAAGCAACTCACAGCCCTTCACATTGTACTCTCTCTCTCTCTCTCTCTCTCTCTCTCTCTCTCTCTCTCTCTCTCTCCAACTGATTATTACACGTTAATACCCGCTCCCCCCTGCCATTTGTCCTTCTGAGGGATTACCGCACCGACGGGGGAGAGAGAGAGAGAGAGAGTGTGAAAGTGAAAGAGAGAGAGAGAGAGAGAAAGAGATATATATATATATATATATGGAGAGAGAGAGAGAAAGAGAGGGGGGAGGGGGAAGAGAGATAAAAATGTCAACATATGTAATGATTCATACAAGGCAGTTGGATCTTGCGTAAATAATCTAAAATACAGAACGTGGAGAAGGGAGCAAAAAGCGAGATTGTGCATACCCGGTATGTAATTTGTATTATCTGTGTGTGTGTTTGTGAGTGTGCGTGTGTGTGTTTGTCTTTATGTTTATGTGTGTGTGTGTGTGTGTGTGTGTGTGTGTATGCAATAATCTCGCACAGTGCTGAAACAGGGCACGCGACACAACACAATAAGCTAATATACAACCCAATAAACTAATCCCCATGCCATTATATATTTAATGGTGTGTGGGGGGGAGGGGGAATTTAACCCTTTGTGTACCCTGACGAATGATTATCAATATACAATATACAAATATACAAAATTACAAACTCCCACTTATGAACAAATCTATAGTGTACATGTTAAGAGTAAAGATCTTGTAATCCTCAATGCCAGAGAGAGAGAGAGAGTTACACAGATTCTGAGACCAATCAAACCTTGCGGTCCCTACTAGGTGGTCCGGCCTAAATACTAATTGACAGGGAAAGTTAATAGTAGAAGAATAGGAAAGCAAAGTAGAAGGCTCTCTCCCCACCCTCCACTTCTTCCGGCTAAAAATCCGTACAGGAAAATGGGATGAAGTGTAACCCTATGGGTCAGAAAATGCTCACAAGGAAAGTATTTATAAAGTATAGAAAGAAATTAGTGTGAAAGGGAATTTACATGTAGACTCGGTCCAAGAAGTATCTGCACCCCTATGCTGATCATCTGGTGTGTACAGCTTGATAGGGTTGGCACCTCTGCCTGCAAATATATCCATGTGTCAGAGAGGATCGTTTTTGACACATGGATATAGTTACAGGCTGAGGTGCCAACCCTACCGAGCTGTACACACCAGATGATCAGCATAGGGGTGCAGATACCTCTTGGACCGAGTGTACAGTCTACGACAGAACTTGTTGTCATGGCCTGAGGCAATGTGTTAGTTCACTTATCTGTTAATAGATGGCCCTTTAATCGCTTCTAATAAAATGGGGCGGGGTTAATATAGAGGTTGGAAGGAGGAGGAGTCAAACATGTGTGTGTGTTTGTGTGTGTGTTCTAGAACAGCATGCAGAATAAGTTATTTTAACATAACACACAGGCTATATTATGAGATTAGCCCATGCTGGATCACAAATAAATAACACACATCAGGTGTTGCGTTATTTATGGAATTTAATATACAGACAATCAAGTTTCTATCCTACGAACTTCCCATTCCCCCCTCCTCCCTTCTCTCTGCTGCCTTCCCTTATCTCCCCCCTTCTCTCTTTTTCTCTCCCCCTTCTCTCTCCTAACCGAATATATAATTTTCCTCATCATCGTGTTCAAAGCTGTCCATAAAAGATATTTTGGTGTTTTAATAATACTGTTCTGTTTACCTTTACTGATTCTCAATTATTAACTCGTATTCTATTCAATATGTTAAAGAAAATAAATAGATATGCTCCGTTGCAAAACACTCAAAGTTGCCAACCTTGGCGTCCTGGTTAGTGTGAACAATCGTATAAATATATAAGTAATTGAAACGGGATGTTACAATCCACGCATCAAGACAAGTTGGATCACATTGTAATCTAGCTTGGACCAAATTATAACCAAATATATATATCATAAAGACAAGATAATATCGGCTCAGTTAGAGAAAACACTTTAGATGAGCCGAAACTTGTTTCTTTGTAATAAAAACAAATTTTTATATTAGAGTAAATATTTTTTTCTTCCATACCACTATTCACAGCACTGTGGTTGACCAATTCATAATCTACCTTAGCATGTAATATGACACGCTATGATTATTGCATTATACTTTTCTCAGTGGATTCTTAATTACTAGCTTAATTACTGTGGCTTCCCATTATCAGTAAACGGTTCGGCGCTACCCATTGTAATGATTTACTATAAAGTAAGTCATCGAATTGAACAATTAACCATAATCCAAGCAATCTGGTTATGTTGTTTTAAAGTTGATATAAATTGTTTAGGCTTTTATGTTTTTACTTCGAATTGTTTAATTTATCCTCCAAACATAATTAAAAGTATATTATAGCTCTGTGTATGTTACCTTGAATGTAATTTAATATGTATTATTTCACCATCATTATGTTACGGGGAACATTGGACACACATACACTTTATATAATATATACTGTAAAAACACATACACATTATATAATATATACTGTAAAAAGGGTTCTTAAATGAAAACATTTACAATTTATATTTATTCAATCAATATGATCTCCACCCACAAGCTGCATCAACTACCTCCTGTATTCTCGTTGGAGCTGATTTAAACATTTTCCAACTTATATTAGGGCGGCGACGGATCCCCCCCCCCCCCCACCTCCCCCCTGCCCCCCGATCCCACTCCTCCCGCCATTTCCACTCCTAACCTGGACCACATTCCACTCCATGACATGATGGCCCACAAATTCTCTATTGGGTTCATGTCACACACCCTTGTGGACCAGCTAAACCCCGGATGGGGTCAGGTCAAGTATTCAAGGATAAGCCTTTACAACGGCACGTCGTAGCTACTTTCTACTTTTCCTATTTTCTGAAGAGTGTAGAGAGGGGAGAAGGGGTGTTGGAGAGAGACGAAGTTGTTGTAGTGGCTTTGTTATGTGTGTTATTAGTCTGTATACGTCGTAAGGCTCAGGATGGCCATGGCTCGCACTGAAGACAGCAGCATTTCCTCAATAATGCTTATACCTTTTCTAGTTTGCCTGGACCAGTGTGTGTGTGTGTGTGTGTGTGCGTTTTATGTTATCATGTGTGGGTGATTTGTGCCCATTACGTTGTATGTGATCATGTGTGTGATGTGCGTTTTATGTTATCGGGTGTGAGTGTGTGTGTGTGTTTTGTATCCTGTGTGAGTGTGGGTGTGGGTGGGTTGGTGCTTGCATGTGATGGTCAGAGGAGAGAGGTTGAAGCGCCGTCTCCCCAAACATTACAAATTGTGGAGGTCATAAGTTTATGTATTATTCAACACAAATAACTTGAATCCTAAGTGTTATTGTTACACTAACTTAATATATATACAAACAAATATAGACGTGTTCTTCGGGAATCGTAGCTTAAATAGGAATAGGATAACTAGCGAGACAGCGAGCAATAGGTGTTGTTCGCTGCCTCGCTAGTTATCCTATTCCTAATCAATATATGTTTGTTATTTTAGTCATCCCTAACATTTATTATGTATATGTAAATTCAAAACAATCGCATAGTATTAATCTGCGTATTTTAGAGGGTATCATTTACGTCCGAGAGAGAGAGAGAGAGAGAGAGAGAGAGAGAGAGAGAGAGAGAGAGAGAGAGATAGAGAGAGAGAGAGAGAGAGAGAGAGGTGGGAGGGAGGGGAGAGAAAGCAGGTGAAGAAGGAGAGTTGGGGTGAAAGGGAAAGGGGGAGGAGGGGGAATGGGAAGTGCGAAGGATATAAACTTGATTGTCTGTATATTAAATTCCATAAATAACGCAACACCTGATGTGTGTTACTTATTTGTGATCCGGCATGGGCTAATCTCATAATATAGCCTGTGTGTTATGTTAAAATAAACTTATTCTGCGTGCTGTTCTAGAACACACACACACACACACACACGTTTGACTCCTCCTCCTTCCAACCTCTATACTAACCCCGCCCCCTTTTATTAGAAGCGATTAAAGGGCCATCTATTAAAAGATAAGTGAACTAATACATTGCCTCAGGCCATGACAGCAGTTCTGTCGTACACTGTACATACCTCCATATTTCTTATTCATTCAATCTTGGAAGAGAGAGAGAGAGAGTGAGATCCCTGCGAGGTGGCCAGGACTTAATCCTAGTAGACATAGCAACCCTAAGAGAAAGTGGAAGGAATGGATAGCAAAGATGAAGAGAGAGAGAGAGAGAGAGAGAGATAGAGAGAGAGATTAGAGCAAGTGCAACAGAACGGTCAGCCGCAAATGGATCCCCAGATTAATGGATAAACCAGAGAGTGACAAATTGCTGGCCTCTTTGTGCCAGAGAGAGAGAGTGAAAGTGTGAGTGAGTGAGTGTGTGTGTGTTTGTTTGTGCGTGAGAGAGAGAGAGAGTGAGTGAGAGAGAAACAGTGTATGTCTGTGAGAGAGAGAGAGAGAAGATTAGAGAATGTACAAAAGAAAGAGTTGCTGCTTGATAAGAAAGCTAAATTTAAAAACATGGGAGGTTGCGAGAAACTGTAGGATGTGAAACGTAATGGTTAGATGGATTACGAAAAAAGAAGATCGTAGGTTCGTTTTATTAATTCAAGGCTTCACAATTCATCAGAATGTACAGTATGTCCGCGAATGTACAGTTGCCCACATTAGTTCGTGATCTTATGTGTGGAAGTAAAATGTCTATGAATGAATTGTGAGCGTGGTTTCTTTTAATAATCTGTTAAGTAGTCAGAAGAGTTAACCATGCGCATTATAATTTCATGTATAAGATCACGGAGAGGAACAGAACTTATGTGGGCAACTGTACATTTTACTGAGCTTAGGAGGATTTTGATGGAACGAAGAAGGTTAATACTTATAGAGAAGTGGGGTCAATTATGAATTGTATTGGGATTGACAAAATGCTTGAATTGGAACTGAATTGTAATTTAGAAATTGTGAATTGAAAAATAATTGAATTGAACTGATGTCAATTGATATGAACTAATGTAATAAATTTATATAAATGGATGAAAGATATGAATTTATATAGGCTACTAAATTAGTGTAATGTATTGTGTTGTGATTTTCATTATTTTAAGTCATAGCTAATTCATCCATTATTGTATTGAATGAGTTATGGGTATATTCAGCATGGCAATTACTGTAAAACGGTTCAGCCGTGTTTCTCACTATACATGGTTGTTAATGGTTCCCAGTTGAGCCCTTCACGTATTAATTAAGAGTTTGTGGTGTGTGTGTGTGTGTGTGTGTGCATTCACCTATTGTAGTTTACAGTGTTTGAGCTGAGCTTGTGTTGTCCTGTCTCAGTTTCTAATGACTATCCAGTTTACTTCTAAAGTCGTGGATATTTCTTGCTTCTACAACCTCCGCACTTTTTAAGTTATTCCACCTATCTATCGTCCAATACGGAAAGCTAAACTTGTTCACATTGGACTTGCACCTCTCCTTCCTTATTTTAAACATATGCCATCTGGTTCCTCCATCGTTCAGCCTGATAAAATCCTCCTTGTCGAGTCTCTCTAAACCTCTCATGCATCTATACATTGCTATCAGGTCGAACTCTTCTCTCTCTCTAGCGTGGGAAGCCCTAGTCTCTCTTGTCTTTCAGGGTATTGTAGGTTCTTTAGTTCTGGGATCAGTTTGGTTGTTATTCGATGTACTTTCTCCAGTTTGCTGATGTGTTTTCTTAAATGGGGGGGACCATACCACTGCTGCATATTCCAATCTAGGTCTGATCATGGATTTGATTATCTGGGTTAGCATGCTTTCATCCAAATATGTAAATGCTACTTTCATACTTGTTAAGGGAGACTGAACCTTACACCCCCAATTCACCCTGTATAAGAGATTTTGTTTCTGGTATTATACCATCTTAATACCAATGGAAATACTAAGACTCGCTGAAAAATTCATCTCTCTATGTGCGTGCGTGCGCGCACACAAATTTCATCGCAATATATGAAATATCATTCTAGACATTGAAAATTTTTCAAATTTCCCAATTTTTTTTTATGGCGTATCCTACAAGCATCCCCTACAACATAGAGTTCTCGCTTTCCCATATTGAATAGTAGAAGGTGCTGACAAAAATATATAATATATATATGTTTTTTGTGGCGACATGAAAAAGGTCGAATCTTGGAAAATATCAGAGGGGCGGCCATTTTGAGAACGCTAGACAGGTGCCATATAGTCCTATATATAGTGTGTAGAAGGGGAACGAAGCAGAACATTATACCTTGCTGATTTCCTCATTTCCTAACCTATAGCTTTCATTTGGTGTTCTGCCACTCTTCCCCATTTCTAGGACGTGGCACTTTTTAGCATTAAATTCCATCTCCCATGTTTTGCTCCAGTTATGGATTCTGTCGAGGTCTCCTTTTAATTCTGTACAGCCGTTTTCGTTGATGATGTGTTTTATGAGTTTGGCGTCATCTGCAAACATGTTCATATACACATCAACTCCGTTGGTTATGTCATTAACATAAATTAACAACATCAATGGGTCTAGTACTGATCCCTGATTTTCGCCAATTGTGAAACTTAACCCCTAATCGTCATTCGCATGGTTCTCCCTTGCAGATAAATTTTCATCCAGTCCAATAGCTTTCCTCTCAGTCTCCCTACAGTACACAATTTCCATATTAATATTCTGACATACGGAGCCCTGTATGTTAATTTAACAGTTAGAATTAGAGTTGAAGGAGCCGAACTACCCAAACGGTGAAGCGAGTGGGGAAACTACCTCGCCCGCATACCTGCAAACAAGCCTTCACACCTGCGTGGTCATAGTGGACCCTGCAAACTACCTCTATGCCACGATGCTATGACGTATGATCGACGCCGGGAGCTGTGATTGGACCAGGCACCTGCTATGCAACTCGAGGAGCTATGATAGGGGCGCGCACCATCACTCGCCTCCTGATTCGTTCCTACACCATCATTGTTTGGTATATAAGACCCGAGTTGTGGGCATTCAAATCAGTCTCATTTGGAGTTGGGGAAGGTGAACTTGCAGCTGGAGGAAGACGGGGTGAAGTATTATAATGGGATTGTGACTGTCAGTCAGATTATATATGTGTGTGTTAAGTGTGTTCGGTGTAAACACTTACGTTATGTTGGTTAGTGAGATATGTGATTGGGAATTAACGTTAACGCTACTATTATGTGTTTAACTATTTGATTGCGAATTAACGTTAACGCTACTATTTATGTAATTAACTATTTGATTGGGGAATTAACGTTAACGCTATTATTATGTACTTAACTATTTTAGTTGACTAACTTGTGGACTAAAGCAACTCTTTAAGTAATTGGGTTATGATGAAAGTAATACTATTGGTTTATATTAATACTTACGAGTTCGTTAATTTTCTTTGAATTAAGCTTACATTGCTTAACGGTGCTTAGTACGGTGATGCTATTGTCTCATATTAGTAATATCGCCTTAGACTAACATGGCTGTGTTAATATTACTTCTAGTGATTTCCTAAGCTGAAGAAAATTCTTTTGCTTCAAAATATTATATTTTGCTTTTCATATTATTTGAGTGAGACCTGAATCGAATCTATGAAACGATCCTGTAACTTTATTTACTCATAATCAAACCAATGTTACGTGGTTAAGAAATACATTTAACTAATTATTAAATATATATCTAACTTTTTATGTGACTTTGATATTACTCCTGATGATAATAATAATATAATTCTATTAACGTAAGACCAGAACCAAGAATAATTAAATTAAATATAAATAAAAAGGACATATAAGAAAACTATCTATTCATTTCAAATAGGGTAAGAGACTGAAATATTCTTACTTTAATATTTATCTTTCAAGACTTTTTATAGAATTAATAGTCCTTTTAGATATAACTTATTCGGTTCATAACCATAGCCTACTAAGCTTCGGTTAAATAATATTCTTTATAAATACTACATGACTTTAATTAGTTTCAGTATTTTTCATAATTAAAGAGTATCAGTCAATAAAGGATACTAAGTCCTAAGATCCAAAAGGAAAGGAAGCAACAACAGGAAATAATTTTATTAGATTTTACTTTTGTTTTGCCTTCAGCTGACTGATACCTTAATATATATCTCTGTGCTATCTAGATTCATCAAGTTAACCACTTGAGGATCAAGATACGTAACAGAAGAGTGGCGACCTCGCCAGGATTCGTTTCATACAGTTTCACTCAGTTTCATTAACGTTTCACTACTAAAAAACCGAATATTAATCATGCCTCAACTAATTAATGAAGAAGATGCTAGAGTTTTCATAGAATCAGAACCCACAGCCCCTGATATTGACTGTCTGTCAAAATCTGAACTGAAAGTGCTTGCCTCACATCTCCAATTAACTGTCTCAAACATGTCCAAAGTAGAAGTGGCTCAGACCATAAAAACCCACCTGTTCCCTGTAGAAGGCGGGGAGGGTGACGGAGCAGTTGGTGGGATCCCGAGTAAACCTAGCCAACTTGATATACAATTGCCACCTGGTTTGACCGGTGATCAAATATTCGAACTAGAACTAGCCAGAATAAAAGCAAATACCGAAGAAACTAGCATAAAATGTGAATATCAATATCGTACGGCTCAACTAAATGTCAATACAAATGCTCCCGAAATTGCTCCCCCTCTGGGATTGACTATGACTAGTGTCATTCCACCTTTCACTGAGGATAATGTGCAGGATTTCTTTGTTTTGTTTGAGGAAGTTGCTGGAGGTATGAAGTGGACAAGAGATCAATGGCCTTTTATGTTACAAACTGTTTTGACAGGGCAGGCTCGAGCCACGTATTTGTCAGAAGTAGCAGAAGTTAGGCAGGATTATGACAATCTCAAAGCAGCTATCCTAAAAACCTATCAATTGCAGCCTGAGGCTTACAGGCAATCTTTCCGTAAAAACCAGAAGAAAGTAGAAGAAACCCATAAGGTATTTGCCAGGACCATGACTAAAACTTTCAATCATTGGGTCAAGAGTAAGAAAGTCACAAGCTACAACGATCTGAAGGAGTTGGTCCTGTTAGAAAATTTCCTATGGAAAATTGATTCTTCTGTATCCTATCATTTAAAGGGGAAAAAGGTAGATTGTCTTGCTGACGCCGCTGACATGGCTGACACATACGTGCTCAACAACAAATTTCGTGGAAAGAAGCCCTACGATAATTCTAGCTCTAATTTTAAGTATCCCAATCACAAATCTGACAGACCCAGTCACAAGCCTATAACGTCTTCCCCAGCTAGCCAAAACCGAATTGTTCCCCCAACTAAAAATGCGACTCAGGGCAATGGTAACAGAGGTGGGCCCCAAACTAATAGTAATGCTCAAAGAGGGAACGTTCCCGTATCCCCTAAAGTATGTACTTTTTGTGGCAAGAGAGGCCACCTAGCTTATCAGTGCTGGGCCAAGGAGAGAACCGAGAGATCGGGGCAGACAGTTGCTGCCGTATCTCGAACTCCATATGTGCCTGTAATGCAGGACTCCCGACAGAAGGAGTACCTAGCACCAAAAGTTCCTTTAATGCAGGACTCTCGACAGGAGTACCTAGCAGCTAACGTAAAACATCTAGACAGGGGTGTAGTAGCATGTGTGGTGCAACCCACTAGGGTTAAGCCAATAATAATTTCACCATCAGTGCAGGACAGTTACCGTCCCTTTATTTCATCTGGCAACGTGAGATTAAATGGTTGTATGCATGAGGTAAAAATTCTGAGAGACACAGGTTCTACTAGCACCCTCATGGTGAATCCTTACACTGAGTGCCCACCTGGCGAACCAGTTGTAATGAGAGGTGCTGGAGGCCAGTTTTATGCATACTTGGTAAAAGGCGAAATTGAATGTGAGTTACTACAGGGTGAGGCCACCATAGCTTTGTGTAGGTCCCAAGATATCCCTGTGCCTGGGGTAACGCTCCTTTTGGGGAATGATGTAGCAGGTGAGAAGGTCCGACCAGACCCCATTTTGTCACTTTCCCCTGTTAATGAGCCACTAACCGGTGAGCTCGAAAAGGAGATGCCAACAGTTTTCCCTGTGTGTGCTGTCACACGTTCAATGTCTCAAGTAGCAGTTCCCTCAGACAGAAATGTACCGAATGTAAGAGTTGATGAAAGGGATGATGAGAGTGTGAATGACGCTCCAACTGTGCCTGATGATGTGACTGAGGTGGATTTATCTGACACCTTTATGGCTCATCTTGACCCTAACGATGACCATGAAACCCCTCCAAATTGTCCTAGTGGCCTGGTAGAGCTACAGAGAGATGATAGTGAATGCAAGGAGTTAGCTGCCAGGTCCGTGAGTGAAGAGGAATGTGAGAAGGAGGGTGGTGAATGTTTCTACCTCAAAGGAGGAGTATTGTGGCGAAGATGGAGACCGCCACACAGACCAATCGATGACGGGGCTTGGGACGTCCATCAAGTAGTAGTCCCCAAACCTTGTCGTAGAGATATCATGGAAATGGCCCATTGTATACCATTGGCAGGACACCTAGGTGTGAGAAAAACTCTAGACAGAATCAGAGCCCACTTTTACTGGCCAGGAATGCGTGCAGATGTAGTGGAGTGTTGTAGAGTGTGTCACACTTGCCAGATGACAGGAAAACCCAATCAGAAGGTGCCTGTACATCCTCTGGTGCCCTTGCCCGTTTTCGAGAATCCTTTTACTCGGGTGGTAGTGGACATTGTAGGCCCATTGCCTAAGACTTCCAAGGTAATATTTATTTATTAACTATCATGGACATGGCAACTCGCTACCCAGAGGCTATACCCTTAAGGACTACCTCTGCTCCAACTGTCATCAAGGAACTGCTCAAATTCTTCACCAGAATGGGTTTCCCCCATGGGGTGCAAAGTGATCAAGGAACTAATTTTACCTCTAACATTTTTCAGCAGTCCCTGAAGGAGTTGGGTATCGAGCATGTTAAGTCTAGCACCTACCACCCAGAGAGTCAAGGGGTTCTCGAACGATATCATCAGACATTAAAAGGAATGTTACGTATATATTGTACAGAGACCGGAGTTGAGTGGGATAAGGGGGTACCTTTTCTTTTATTTGCTACTCGTGAGGTTCCAACTGAATCCCTGGGTTTTTCCCCTAATGAGCTAGTTTTCGGTCACCAGGTAAGAGGTCCTTTGCAACTATTGCAGGATAGCCTAGTTGGCCAGGAGGGGAACCAAAACCTCCTCAAGTATGTTTCAGATTTCAAAACCCGGCTGAGATCCTCATGTGAGTTTGCCGCTCAAAACCTGACCGTGGCTAAAAGCTCCATGAAGAAATGGTATGACAGAAAAGCCCGTGAGAGGGAGTTTCAGCCCGGTGATGAGGTTTTGGTCCTGCTCCCCCTTTTTGGCCAACCATTATCTGCCAAGTTCAGAGGCCCATATAAGATCATTCGGAGGGTGAGCATTACCGATTATCTAGTAACTACCCCAGACAGGAGAAAGCCCACGCAAGTATTCCATATAAATATGTTGAAGCCCTACCATAGGTCCCCTGATTCCTCTCTTCCAGATTCTCCCACTGTGGCAGTGAATGTCAGGACCTGTGAACAGCCTGGTGTGGACAAAGTCTTCAGTTCTCTTACTGACCCGCAACAGACTGTTCCAGAGCCTGAAGGTATCCATGCAGACTTTGACTTGTCATGTAGCCTATCCAATTTTCAGTATAATTCAGTGGCTTGGAGGGAATTACCATCTAAACTATGTCATCTTCCCTCTGATCAAGCGAACCAACTAATCTCTGTTTTATCTCAGTCTCCCAGTGTGTTCCGTGATATTCCAGGGCTCACTTCTTTGGCCGTGCACGACATCGACGTAGGGGATGCAACTCCCATTAAACTATCCCCCTACCGTGTCTCACCACAACGCAGGAGTATACTGCAGGTCGAGCTTGACTTTATGTTGTCTAATGAACTGATCACTAGGGCCTTAAGCCAGTGGAGTAGTCCGGTCATACTTGTGCCAAAGCCAGACGGGAGCCATAGGTTATGTATGGACTATAGGCAAGTCAATGCTGTCACAAAGAACGATACCTACCCACTGCCACGGATCGACGACTGCATTGACCAGATTGGTACAGCCACCTATATCAGCAAGATTGACTTGATGAAGGGATATTGGCAAGTAGCTCTCACCCCTAGAGCGAGGGAAATATCATGCTTTGTAGTTAACAATCAAGCCTTCTGCTGTAACGTAATGCCCTACGGCTTGAAAAACGCCCCAGCTACATTCCAGCGCCTCATGAATTTGGTGACTGAAGGGGTACCTGGGTGCGTTGTCTACATCGATGATATTCTTATCTTTTCACAGTCATGGGAGGAGCATCTTTACCAACTTAGATTGCTGTTCTTAAATCTTGCTGATGCCAATCTGGTGGTTAATCTTAAGAAATGCACCTTTGTAAAGAGTACGGTCCAGTATCTAGGATATACGGTAGGTCAGGGGCAGGTTGCACCTCCTCAAGCAAAGGTAGAGTCTATTCTAGAATTCCCAACTCCTAGCACTAAGAAACATATCCAAAGGTACCTAGGCATGATTGGCTATTATAGGCGTTTCATTATAAATTTTTCCAAGTTGACAGCTCCCCTGACAGATCTTCTCCGTAAGGATGTGAAGTTTGTGTGGTCCTCTGAATGTGAAGAGGCCTTTATTGCTACCAAATATATATTATCTAATTATCCTGTACTCAGAGCTCCTGATTTTAACAGATCTTTTTCCCTGGCAGTGGATGCGAGCAATACCGGGGTTGGTGCAGTGTTGCTCCAGGAAGACGACTGTGAGGTATTGCATCCTGTGTGCTATTTCAGTAAAAAATTAAATTCTGCCCAACGTAACTATTCAGTCATTGAGAAGGAGCTGTTAGCATTAATTTTATCCCTTCAATTCTTTGCTGTCTATGTGCAATCTGCCTCTGGTGCCATCACTGTGTATACTGACCATCACCCCTTAAAATTTTTGCATAGGTTCCGAAATAAAAACCAACGACTGACCAGGTGGAGTTTGTTGCTGCAGGAATACTCCCTGGATGTCAAACATATTAAGGGGGTCCAGAACGTGCTAGCCGATTGCCTTTCACGTATCTGTTAAAGATTACATTTACCAGGTTGGCCTCATACAGCAGTAACTTTAATTTAATGAGAGGATTTTGGCAATTAGCTCTCCCTTGTAGCGAGGTAAATATCATGCTTTTGTAGTGCGCTTTTAAGCCTTCAGCTGTGAGATGCCTTGCAGTTCGAATAACGCTCCAGCTACGTTCCGGCTATGTTCTGATGTGGTACCTGGAGACGTTGCCTACTTTGGGTGATATCCTTATTATATCCTCATTATAATCTTGCTGTTGCCAATCTGGTGGTGAATCTATTTATGTATTCTGTTTAATATTATGTACTGTACTCCTTAAACTCTTTTCTAGGGGGGAGGTCTGACATACGGAGCCCTGTATGTTAATTTAACAGTTAGAATTAGAGTTGAAGGAGCCGAACTACCCAAACGGTGAAGCGAGTGGGGAAACTACCTCGCCCGCATACCTGCAAACAAGCCTTCACACCTGCGTGCGTCATAGTGGACCCTGCAAACTACCTCTATGCCACGATGCTATGACGTATGATCGACGCCGGGAGCTGTGATTGGACCAGGCACCTGCTATGCAACTCGAGGAGCTATGATAGGGGCGCGCACCATCACTCGCCTCCTGATTCGTTCCTACACCATCATTGTTTGGTATATAAG
>JBAKBP010029843.1:0-26577 GCA_037953745.1 Lithodes maja | reverse complement strand
CTAAGCCTTCGTTTCCGATGTCGCCAATTGGCTAAACATACAGACTACACACACATCCACAGCCATTCCAACGATACATATAACACCTACACATATAGGAGGCGGGAAATAACGAGCATGCTCACTCCCGCAATACAACTAGAGTAAATACAACTAGAGTAAGTACACACACACACACACACACACACACACACACATACACAAACCCGAACCCACACATATACATTCGCTAACACAAATCTACACGCTTGCGAATAATACAGTTCCTATAAGTTATTTTAAAAGTAGTTTATAATACGTTTCAAAATAAATGTTTTTAGGAGTGGAAACGCAGTATATTGTAATAAATGCATTGTAATACTAATGAACAGTCATGCTTTAATTAACTGGTATATAAGAGAGACGCGAGGGAGGAAAACCATTACTCATTGTTAGAGAAGAACGAACATTATGCTTGGTTCCAATCAAATATTAGTAATTTGTCTTCTGAATTTTATTATTTAATGAACACTGACTTAAGTATACATGAAATGGTTTGTGTATATCGGTTGTATTTACATTTATCTAGAAATATTTCTCCCGACCATGAATACAATTAGCTAAGCAATTCATAACCATTGTCATGCCAGTCTCTCTCTCTCTCTCCTCTCTCTCTCTCTCTCTCTCTCTTCTCTCTCTCTCTCTCTCTCTCTCTCTCTCTCTCTCTCTCTCTCTCTCTCTCTCTCTCTCTCTCTCTCTCTCTCTCTAACTAGAAGCTTGGCTGAACACACCTTATTAATTCTCCCGATATGTAATAAGGTAAGGTAAATATTTGTTTGTAACTGTAGGGTTGACTGAAAACAGAATTTCAGTGTGAATATCCTAGGTTCGAATTCATGGAGTACCACATGTGTTCATTAGTGTCATTTATTTCATTAATTAGGTTTATTTGTAAGTTAATTGGTGGGTTGGTAATAATGTGAATGTAATAAGTTAAGGTTAGTTTTACATGAAATTGGAGCCTTGACTGGACACACGAAACTTTATTATTTTTCCTAATATGTAATAAGATAAGGTTAGTTTTGTTATGTAATTGGAGCCTTGACTGGACACGAAACGTTTTATATTTTCCTGATATGTATTGAAATAAGGTTAGTTTAGTAAAGAAAGTTTGACTTAAGGGGGTCACATGTTTTTTTTCTCTATCTCTCTATTTCTCTTTCCCTGGCTTGTATCCATTCGGCCCCATTCAGCCAACAGTTTTAAGACGTTTATTCCCATCCAGGTGTCGATATCTTCCTGGCGAGCGATAGCGAGCCATCATTGTATGGAGAAATCCGGCTTCGCCGGAGACATTTTTCTATTAAAAAATGTACAAATTTAGCTTGCTCTCATAACAAAAACATATATATGCTGGCTCGCTCATGCTCACCTGGAAAATTTTGACACTTGGATGGGGGTAAACTTCTTAAAACAGTAGGCTGAATGGGGCCGAATGGATACAAGCCAAAGAGAGAGGGCGGTTGAGAGAGAAAAAAAAGCGAGGTGGGCTCCCTTAACACGAAAGTTTAATATTATTCCGCTACGGATTGGGTCTGGTATTGAGTTGAACTGTTGTATGTTGTGTTCGGACATGTTGACAGGTTCGTCGGTGCTGTTGGACCGTGTTTGAGGGACAGACACGGCTTTAATATCAACAGGCTGGACAGACATACAGTTTTTCATCCAATTTCGCAACACGGGATTTCATGCCGGGCTTATCTCCTTTTGCGTGCGAAGAAGATAGCGCACCGGGAATGAAAGTTAAATTGGTGACACACACACAGAGAGAGAGAGAGAGAGAGAGAGAGAGAGAGAGAGAGAGAGAGAGAGAGAGAGAGAGAGAGAGAGAGAGAGAGAGAGAGAGAGAGAGAGAGAGAGAGAGAGAGAGAGAGAGAGAGAGAGAGAGAGAGAGAGAGAGAGAGAGAGAGAGAGAGAGAGAGAGAGAGAGAGAGAGAGAGAGAGAGAGAGAGAGAGAGAGAGAGAGAGAGAGTAAAATCTGCTTTAGGAGAGAGAAAGACTGAAACGGAAAAATAGAAACATCCCGAGAGAGAGCGAAGGTAAAATATGAAGGGCTGTTGGTGGTTGAAGTGTAGTTCCCTCTGGGCCATATATCTCCTCCTGAGGCTGAGAGCAGCTAGGGTGATGGTGAAGGGTGCTGACGGGGGAGGAGGATATAGTGGAGAAACAGTGAGTGAGTGAATTAAAGTTCGAGGGATATATAGTTAGACAGAGAGTGAGATATGAGGGGGATTGTGACAGAGAGTGAGATATGAGGGGGGATTGTGACAGTCCAGTGATACAGAGTGAACATGAAGCGAGACAGAGAGTGAGATATGAGGGGGGATTGTGACAGTCCAGTGATACAGAGTGAACATGAAGCGAGACAGAGAGTGAGATATGAGGGGGGATTGTGACAGTCCAGTGATACAGAGTGAACATGAAGCGAGACAGAGAGTGAGATATGAGGGGGGATTGTGACAGTCCAGTGATACAGAGTGAACATGAAGCGAGACAGAGAGTGAGATATGAGGGGGGATTGTGACAGTCCAGTGATACAGAGTGAACATGAAGCGAGACAGAGAGTGAGATATGAGGGGGGATTGTGACAGTCCAGTGATACAGAGTGAACATGAAGCGAGACAGAGAGTGAGATATGAGGGGGATTGTGACAGTCCAGTGATACAGAGTGAACATGAAGCGAGACAGAGAGTGAGATATGAGGGGGATTGTGACAGTCCAGTGATACAGAGTGAACATGAAGCGAGACAGAGAGTGAGATATGAGGGGGATTGTGACAGTCCAGTGATACAGAGTGAACATGAAGCGAGACAGAGAGTGAGATATGAGGGGGATTGTGACAGTCCAGTGATACAGAGTGAACATGAAGCGAGACAGAGAGTAAGATATGAGGGGGGATTGTGACAGTCCAGTGATACAGAGTGAACATGAAGCGAGACAGAGAGTGAGATATGAGGGGGGATTGTGACAGTCCAGTGATACAGAGTGAACATGAAGCGAGACAGAGAGTGAGATATGAGGGGGGATTGTGACAGTCCAGTGATACAGAGTGAACATGAAGCGAGACAGAGAGTGAGATATGAGGGGGGATTGTGACAGTCCAGTGATACAGAGTGAACATGAAGCGAGACAGAGAGTGAGATATGAGGGGGGATTGTGACAGTCCAGTGATACAGAGTGAACATGAAGCGAGACAGAGAGTGAGATATGAGGGGGGATTGTGACAGTCCAGTGATACAGAGTGAACATGAAGCGAGACAGAGAGTGAGATATGAGGGGGGATTGTGACAGTCCAGTGATACAGAGTGAACATGAAGCGAAACAGAGAGAGACAAATATAAATACGAAGTGGATGTGGGTTTTGCAAGATTATGTATCTGTGCTTGATGTGTCGTCAGAATGTTTCCGTTCGAGTATGGAATGTGGACAAACCGTGACTAATAACTTTATAATCACTATATATTGTTTGCCCTTACAGTAATAGTATTAGCTTGCTCTTAAATGAATGTGCTTTTTTTTTTTTTTTTTTTTTTCTATATTCCAACTACTCCCTCTCGGGCATAGGCTGAGAGCCTGTACATTCCACCGCTCAACACGGTGAAGCCCGTGAGGTCTTGTTCCAGCCTGGGGAGTGAGACATGTGAAGCATCCATCATGGCTCGAAGCAGCTCCATCTCTGAAGCGGCTGGTTGCTTCGCTCAAGTGCTTCACCGTCTCACCCTCCAGACTCAGACCCTCACTCTCACAACGCCACCTATTGAGCAGTGAACTCACTAGGCATTGTCCCCTTGTAACATATTTTGAATATGGGAATATTCATACAGTGTTATTTAATCAGGGAACAATGAGGGTATTTTTTTGGCATTTCGGTGGGCTTTGTGTAATGCACTGATACTAGGTACAGCACAAATTCAATCCCAATAATATCTTCCCATTGACATATCGGGATTTGAACCCGGGTCCATTGGATTACCAATTCAGTGGCATGACCACTCCACCACACCTCACCTAGCTTATATTTAGTTATTTCTATATTTTGTAAGGTGTGTGAAATTTCGGATACAAATACAATTAAGATAGTATAAAAGGCAATAAGAACATAAGAACATAAGAAAATGGGAGTCTGCAGAAAGTCGATTTTTTTCTATGTGATTGAGGGAGGCAAAAGGCAGGACTGCCTATAGCGAGTGCCTCCCCCATAGTTGAAAGAGTGACAGGGCCAAAATCAAGGGACGATCGGGCCAAAATGCCTGGACACACGGAGTTTGAAGCAATTTAAGTCATAGGAAGAGGGAAAGACTGATTCTGGGAGAGAGTTCCAGAGCTCAGCTGTTGAGTAGAAGAAAGTTTGAGAGTAACGTTTCACTCTTGGGTTGGAGAGTTGCACAGAGTACGGGTGGGATTGAGTTGCAAGACGGGTACCACGTGCCCTACGTAAAGGAGGTGGTATGCACTGGGAAAGCTCTGAGGAACACTGATCATTATAGTAGCGATGGAATAGCGAGAGAGATGCAACATTGCGGCGGAGAGAGAGAGATTGCAGAGAGTTGGTGAGTGGACGGGAGTTAATGATACGAAAGGCCTTCCTTTCAACTTTGTCTAGGAGAGCGGTGTGAGAGGAACCTCTCCACACATGTGAATAATACTCAATACAAGGACGCACTATGCCCCTGTACAGAGCAAGAAGCTGTGCTGGGGAAAAGAACCCCCTATTAAGGCGGTTGAGCACACCCAGCTTCTGGGAGGCTGCCTTAGCAAGACTGGTAATATGGTCCTTCCAAATGAGAGCAGAAGAAAAAGAGACACCAAGAATATTGAGAGAAGATGAAGGGTTGATTTTTGTATTGTTGAAGAATAAGGGATAGTCCGCTGGAGATCCTGACGGGTAGATAGATGGAGAAATTGGGTTTTGGAAGCATTAAAGGTAACAAGGTTTTCTCTGCCCCAATTGGAAATAGTATTTAGATCAGAATTTAAGAGTTCTATGGCTTCATTACGTTTGTCGTTAAGGGATTGCTGGCTGGGGCGTTCTGATAAACTAATGGAGTAGTGTAAGGTTGAGTCGTCTGCGTATGAATAGATGGGAATTAAGGTACAGTTAAGGAGATAATTTATAAAAATTAGAAAGAGAATAGGAGATAGGGGAACACCGGAGTTTATAGGGTGAGGAAGTGAACAATGGCCGTCCACAACCGCGGCTATGGAACGGCCAGAAAGGAAATTAGAGACAAAGGCACAGATGGAGGGATAGAAACCGAAGGAGGGTAGTTTAGAAATAAAGATTTGTGCCAGACTCTATCGAAAGCTTTCGATATGTCTAGTGCAATAGAACAAGTCTCACCGAAGTCCCGAAAGGAGGATGACCAAGAGTTAGTAAGATATGAAAGAAGATCACCAGTAAAGCGACCCTTAAGGAAGCCATACATTGGCCCAAACAAGGCAGATACCTCTCACACCTAACCCTAATTATAAGGCCTTATAAGCTGGGCTTATGCAGTCCAGCTCACTAACACCATTAGGACTGACCTCACCGAAACGGTTAGAGATCAGAAAACGGGGGTCTACAGAGCGCCGATTGGCCCACACCGGACAGATCCCCCTCACACCCAACCCATCTCGTCCATATGCCTATCGAATTTTATCTTAAAGCTCCCTATCGTTCTTGATCCCACTATAGCACTCGGTAGCCTATTCCACCTATCTACAACTCTGCTAGTATTGAGTCAATAGACAAATTAATACATCTAGAGTGTTCTGAATCCGACTGTCAGAAAACTAGGAAGGAAGAAGGTTATTATTGCTTACTCTCGGGGTCAAGAAGGGAAAATTAAACTGCATTATGAAATGTCGGCAGAATATATGTTGAGGAAAAACTCAACTGTTCTACTCGGAGCGAAAGTGCTAAATATAGTTTAGTGTAAAGTTAGAAAATGCAAAGAACATTGGCAACTCCACAGAGAAAATCTGAAGTATTAGATGTCGGCGACTAAAGGAGATGTGGCGACAGGAAGGGTGTGTGAGTGTAATATATACAGCATAGTATGTAGGACGCTGTAGATAGAAGCTATGTTACCCAGAACATTATGGTGTATCACACAAGTAGGTTAAACAGATTCTGTAAAAGGGAATGATATGAAATTTCTAAACTTTACCTAAAATGTTTAACCCCTTCTGTACCGGTCACGTTATTTTTGTATTTGACTGTAGCTATACTTAGACGATTTGTTGCAGTTTAAGAAGGATCTGTGGCAGTCAAAGGGTTAAGTGAGATATGTCCAAGCTTGTTAATCGATGGAGGCCAAACAAATTGATGGAGAGAAAAAAAGCGAGGTTGGGTCCCTTAACATAAAGCACGTTACCAGACTTCCTCCAAACTAAAAAATGCACACCGAGACCACCATCAAGCTAAACTTCGTCATTTATTTATAGAAACATGTTCCACCCGAATACCAATTTCTTCTAAATTACAGACTCGCTATCGATCGACCAGAGAGTAAATTGACATCTGAATGGGCTGAAGCGTCCTACTATGCCAAAATAATGGGTGAAACTTCTTAAATTATCCAAACTAAAGGAGTGAAACGGGGAGGTCCAAAAATACTCCCCTCGGACCACATAGGGTTAATATAGGAAGACAATGACGCAGATGGAAAGAGGGAAAGGCGAAGAGGAGGAAGCCCATACAAAAGACATCAAAGAGGACGGAAAGAGGAGGAGAATCAAAGAGGAATAAAGATAATGGTACACGAGCGATTTTTCCGTCAATTTTTACGGATAATTGTTGTCTGGGACATTTGGAAATGTAAGTTCCATAAGAAATATACTACCTAATATAACCTAAGTTCGATCTAGTTCTGAATCCAAAGCAAAAGAGCCTCAAAATAGTACGAGAACGTGTGACACCTTAAGCACAGACTGACAAGAACACAGAAAATGAAAGGGACAGATATGGGAAAATAAAACTTCCGTAATTGAATAAAACCGTCAAATAAATTAGATGAAGGACCAATGAGGAATAAGAATAAATGGAAAACAATAACGTAGCTAAAATAATAGGATTGGAAGAGGAATATCCAATTATCCATGACTTGGAGAGAACACAACAGATGAAATGGAGCAGACAGTAGAAGGCTGATGGAAAAGGAAGAAAGGTTGAGGAGAACAGGAAATATGGGCGAAGAGGGATGAATACAAAATGAAGAAAGAAACAGTGAGGAGAAAAATATACAGGGAAAATGAAAGAATAGGTAGAATCAAAGAGCACAGTCAAAGCACAAAGTGAAGAGACCACAGGATATGAAAAAGGCTGCTAGGAAGAAAGAGAGAGAGAGAGAGAGGGCCACAAGGAAGGAAGAGAGAGAGAGAGGGCCACAAGGAAGGAAGAGAGAGAGGGAGGGCCTCAAGGAAGGAAGAGAGAGAGGGAGGGCCACAAGAAAGGAAGAGAGAGAGGGAGGGCCACAAGGAAGGAAGAGAGAGAGGGAGGGCCACAAGGAAGGAAGAGAGAGAGGGAGGGCCACAAGGAAGGAAGGAAGAGAGAGAGGGAGGACCACAAGGAAGGAAGCGAGAGAGGGAGGGCCACAAGGAAGGAAGAGAGAGAGGGAGGGCCACAAGGAAGGAAGCGAGAGAGGGAGGCCACAAGGAAGGAAGAGAGAGAGGGAGGGCCACAAGGAAGGGAGAGGGAGAGGGGAAGCGGTGTTGAAAGGGATGGTGAGAGTGTAGAGGATCCCTATTGTTAACATGACATCCTCATAGCACCAGGTAATAAACGACTGGAGGGAGGGGGCAGTTGTAGAAAGAACACCCACATACGATCAATAATAGAGATCACAACCACAATAGAATCGACCACTGAACCAACAGCCTGAAGGGGAAGTAAACAAAAATATTTGTTTTTGTTTTTCTAAACCCCCTTCTCCTTCCGTTTAGCCAAAACTATTGGGGCTAAACATGAAGGAGAAGGGGTTTCAATAAAAGCGACCACTTCCCCCTTAATTATTATTATTATTAGGGGTTCGACCCCTACGGGGAACCCCTATTGTAATCATTAAACCCGGTTTTTCATCCAAATTCTTCTTACGCGCCGGTTTCGACGCAATAACTCCAGAACCACTTTTTGGATCAGGATCAAACTTTCACAAGAGGTGCGTTTTTGTATTGGGCAACTTTTGATGTGCTAAACATCCGGCATGGCGGCCAAACAGGTCCGCGGCAGCCGATTTCCTGAAAAACTTGACGCCTAAATACCGTCAATCCCACTCATAGCAAACGACTGGGCTTTGGCATATGGACTCCCTACTAATGCTCCGCAAATGTTATAGGAGAAGGTTTTGCTTTTGCACGTGGGTTTCTTTCCGGCAATCTTGAAAAAAAACTCGAATTCCACTTAAAATTCCACATCTTGAAAACTATGCCGATGATCAAAGCCATGCTTGCGTAGTTGGGTGAGGCTCCCGATTCCGAACGTTTTGATACCAAAAGAATATAAATGGGTGGAAGAGTTTGGCCGCAGCATTGAATACTTTCTATTCTTAAATTACTTTAAAACCGCATTCGCTACCCACACAAAGTTTACCGTCTACAGTCTATAGGCTTCCACACATCCCCCAGTTTTGCTTAATAACATAGTCTCTTTATTTTTCAGATCTATTATTTGTTTTGTATTTAACTATCTCAAAACAGTTCGAGTCCCTTCGAATTCCAGCAATTATTTAGCCAACCTACCTATACATACCTACCCTACCAAATAATAATGATAATTCAAATTTATTTTTGGTGAATGACAGAGTATTGGCTAAGGTTTTTAACAATTCCTCCCTTTGCCAAATGCTTTGTTTATAACAATGATATGGATCTTTAAAGTTTTGGCAATTGCCTGTGTGACTTACCCTGCCCTTCCTTCCTACCTCCCTCCTCCCTCATATCTAGCAAATGTATCAACAACCACTCAAGTGAACTTTCGGTATTTAGTTTATTCAGCTTAATACTATTTATCCACATAAAATAGAAACCTATCATGATTTTTGTCTATACAACCATAGACAATGCTATTACATATTATTTGAACATGATGTCGAATTTAGCAGTTGCTGTTTACCTTGAACAGTAATGACAGAACCGAAAGCTTCTCTTGCCGTGTAGTACTCAAAGAAAGCAGGGTTACTTAAGCCGGCCCATACCGAACTGTTACCAAGTCAGAGATTCAGAGGTAACTTTCACAATGCATTATAACCCTAGACAGACACCAATATACCACTAAATCATACAAATATCACTACAAAAAAGATAGACAAATATTATATTAATGTCCTAGGTATTTGAAATTATGCAAATCAGTAAAATCCATTATGATAATTATAATGATAATGGGATTGATTAGTGTCTGGCAACAGTGTTGCACTATAATTTTCTGAACGTATGCTAATTTCGAGTATTTATCCCATTAATATACACATCTATCACTATTTAAATTTAATACAACCATACACAGTGCTATTACATATTATTTGAACATAATATAGGATGGTCTTTCCTTTAAACCATTTTCTATATCTATTCACGAAAAATATAGGCCTAGCCTAGGCAGCACTACCGGTAGGTACGAATTTATCAGTTCGAATTTTGATTGAGAGTGGGATTAGGCCTAGGCCTAGCCTAGGGCTTAACATGGGATACTGTTTGGGGGTTGGGAATAGGCTCAGGCTGCTTTAGGCCTAATTAGGTAAAACTAGTCAAATCGAGACAATTGCACAGCCAACATAGCCTAGGCCTAGGCCTATTAAGCAAATATTTTACCAATCTACAATAGGCCTAGTCTATTCGCTGTAAGTAGGCAAGAAATCATGACCTATAACCTCTGTAACTAAAAAACAACTAGAGTGATCAAGCTAATATGTCTACCATTTGGGAAGAGTCAGTCAAGGAATAGCCTAGATGTGGAAATTTGCAGCCAATTTGCTCTATCCCTTTTTGAGATACAGAGGTTAGAGGTCATTGTTGAGGCCCCCCCCCCCCACCCATGACATATTGTCATCATCTTATATATTGCCAGCAGGGGGCAAATAACCGAAAAAAATCGCCGTCAAAATAGACACCTTTATGAATAGGTTAGCCTTTAGGCTAGGCCTATCGGCAAGAGTTGCGTTATCGGGCGTATCACCTGATCGGGTATAGGCTATCCTAGTGTTTACTAATTTATAGACTACCCCTTTGAAAGGACATTAGCCGGGTAGGATGTAGTTACCGGGTGTATCGCCAGCCTTGTTTACACTACGCGTACGCGTAGTGGCGTAGTGGCGTTTTCATTTAGCTTGATGGAGGTCTGGGGAGGAACAAATATATGTATACATAAATATAGAAGTAAATCGAGCAATAAAGCCTTCCTCCCTTGAGCAAAGAGTTTTAACATAATATTTACAGACTGATTGATATTGGTTGATATAGATTGTAACTTTTCTTGGCAACTCTGCCGTATCAGCATGACTCACACCACTACTGTGTGTACAAAAACGCACACATAGTAATATATGCCAAGCGTGATCTACATTGAAGAGCTGTAGGCAGACTAAAATATACCCCAAAGAATCTCAGTGGGGGGAGTGAGAGCCACAAATAGCCAAGAAGATGTAATTAGCCGACGGAAAAGGCGTTAACCCTCGTCCTGAAGGCCTGAAAGCTCTCCACATTGACTATTCCATATGCATCCCTTTTCTATACCACCTATGTTCTTTGCTATCCTTTCCGTCCACTCTCCCATAGTATTTGGTTTGCTATCCCTACTAGAATCAAGTCCTGACCACCTCGTCGGGATCGTAAGGTCTGTGTCGCCAGAATATATATATAAATCCATATATACTCCTCTTCAAATCCCTCTGCATCCCCTTCCTCGTACTGTATCCCTCGGACCCAACCAAATCCCTCTGAGCGACCCCTTGCATTGTCTTATTGCGTCCCAAATTTGTATTACATTTCCTTGATCATACTGGTTCCCCTTCCACTTCCAAATCACCTGTCCTTTCATTTGCATCCCCTGCCTCCCCGTTCACTACCCTGCCGCTTCTTCTACTCCCACTCCCTGTCTCCACTCCCACTCCCTGTCTCCACTCCCACTCCCTGTCTCCACTCCCACTCCCTGTCTCCACTCCCACTCCGTCTCCACTCCCACTCCCTGTCTCCTCTCCCACTCAACCTCTTCAAACGTTCTTAGCACTGCACTCAATCTGTTTATGTGACCCCTCCCTTGCACTTAACTCAGTCCCTCCTGCTCTCCTTTATCCCCTCACCCCCCCCCCTGCCCCACTAGAATACCCCTCTCCTCTCTCCCTCCTCCCTGACCCACTCGTATTCCCCCCTCCTCTCTCCCGCCTCCCTGCTCAACTCGTATCCCCCCCCCCCCCCCCCGGCACACTCGTCTTCCCCTCCTCTCACCCTCCCCCCTGGCCCACTCATGTCTCCCCCTCCTTTCACCCTCCCCCCTGCCTCACTCATCTTCTCCCTCCCCTCTTCCCCACTCATATCCCCTCCTCCCTCTCACCCTCAGCCCCCCTGCCTCCCTTGTCTGTCTTTAATCACCTTTTGTGCCTGGTGCTTCTGCTTAAATACACACCAAGCACGAGAATAATAAGCAGGTCCATCACACAACTCCACAAAAAACGGAACTAGAGCCTGGCGGGGGAAAATCAACATAAACGTTCATGGGCGAGGTGGTTCGGCGTGAGGTTCGGGTCTCAGAGGGGGCCTCCTCTGATGCTGAAGTGGTCCTTCATCGTGCATCGTCCCCGAGGCATCTGCGCCGTCGTAGTGGTCCTTGGCCTCGGCACAGGTTGTTGGATGCCTCTCCTCCCAGGGCTCCGCCGCCAGTCCCCCTGATGCTCCCTCCGCCTTGCCCGGATAATATTTCTGTCTCTCCCCGGCCTACCTCTGGTCCTTTAGCGTCTAGTGCTGGTAGTCCGACGGTGAGGCAGCAGTCTGCCCCTCCCCCCCCTGTAACTGATACATTTGGCTCGTTGGTGGCGGATTTCTGGGAGTGCATAGTGTCAGGCCGTACTCTCAAGGAAGTTTGTCTCGCATTGATACCCAGACTGTTGGCTCTGTTGGTGTCCCGTTAGGGTTGCCCAGGTTATCGGAGAAGTTTCTTTTGTGGAATGCTCGGTCAGTTCACCGTAAGACTCAGGATTTACGGTTGTTGGTGGAACGTGAAGCCCCTATAGTGGTAGGGCTATGCGAAACTTGGCTTTCTTCCACGTTACATTTCCGGATCCCTCATTTTAATGTGTATTGGGCGGATAGGGACTCTAGGGGTGGTGGTTTGGCTCTAGCGGTGCGGGATACGGTCCCAAGCAAGTTGTTCGGTTTGCAACGGTTTGATGATGGAGACCTGGAGGTTCTGGCGGTGAGCGTGGCCTTACGGAAGGGGTGGCCTACTGTGTTCATCTGTTATAACCCTTGTCGGAATATTGCTCTGCCGGAATTCCAACATTATTTTAATCAATTGCCGTCGCCCTGTCTGGTGATGGGGGACTTTAATGCGTGTCACCCGTACTGGGATCCGTTGGTGCTCAGGGCATCTCGGAACCGTACTGGTACCTCGCTTTTTGATGCGTTATTGGATAGCCCTTCCTTTGACCTTTTAACCCCACCTGGTCTCCCTACCCGCGTCGATCCGCATACCGCGTCCTCTTCCACCTTAGATCTCTGCTTGGGTAATGACCTGTTTTTAGGTGCTCGGGTTACCACGGGTCCATACATGGGGAGTGATCATCTGCCAGTCTTGCTTGATGTCTTTGGGTTTTCCTCTCCTGCCCCTCCGCGTTCCCGCCCGAGGTGGAGGTTCGGTGATGAGGGATGGGGACAGTTCCAACGTGGCCTCCACTTGGATCCTCCCTCTCTCGCGGAGTCGGTGGGCTCGGGTGCTGAGGCCATTTCAAGGGCGTTAACTGCTGCGGCCGGTGGGGCCTTTCGGATGACGGGCCGACCCCTATGGACAGGCCCACTGTTCCTTGGTGGACCGAGGAATGTGCGGTCGCGGTCCGGGTTCGTCATCGGGCTTGGTCTGTCTGGTGCCATCATCCCTGTGTGGAGTTCAAGCGGGAGGCACGGAGGGTGGATGCCCGGTGCAAACGCACTCTCTTGAAGGCAAAGCGTGGGTCTTGGGCTGCCTTCTGTCCTACGTTGAGGTTTGCCAGCTTCAGCAAGAGGGCGTGGCGTTTTGTTAGGCAGATGAATGGCCAGAGGGTGGACACTTCTTTCCCTCTTACTGTTGGCGGTCGGCTAGTCGGCGATGCGTAGGAGCAGGCGGATTGTTTGGCGGATCACTATCGGGTGCTGTTTGAGGCCCCACCGCAACTACCGGATGTGGATCGGTTGGAGTCAGTAATTTCGTACCATCTTGAATCTCCTGATCCTGACGGCCTTGCCGATCCGCTGACCGCCCATGAATTGCACCGCACTTTGGAATCACTCCCCAAGGGTAAGGCTGTGGGTCACGATGATGTGGCGTATGAGATGCTTGCCCATCTGCCGCGGGAGGGGTTTGATGTGTTGCTGGACTTCTATAACAGGAGCTGGTCTACTGGTACATATCCGGCTCTGTGGAAGTCGGCCCTCCTCCTTCCGTTCCCTAAACCAGGTAAGGATCCCTCTTTACCATCTTCACGTAGGCCCATCTGCTTGTTGTCGGTGGTGGGTAAGGTGATGGAGAAGATGGTTTCACAGAGGCTCACTTGGTGGCTGGAGACTAAGGCACTCCTTCCTGATGTTCTTCATGGTTTCCGCCCGGCTAGGGGCACCGTGGATGTGCTCCTCCAGCTGGAATATCGCATCCAGGATGCATATCGGAACAAGAAGGTGCTCCTCGTGGCGTTCATCGATGTTGCGAGTGCCTTTGATTCGGTTTCCCATGCCAGGGTCCTATACAAATTGGGTATGCTTGGTGTTCGTGGGAAGGTTTTATCGTGGCTCTGCAGCTACTTGCTTGAGAGGTCCCTTTCAGTGGCGGTCGGTACCTCTACGTCGTGGCCTTTCCCTATCCACCGTGGGGTGATTCAGGGGTCGATCTTGAGTCCACTGTTCCTGAATACCATGTTGTCTGATGTCCCTCGGTCCCATAATGCTACGACGATGGTATATGCCGACGATCTTGCCATCGTCTGCTCAGCGGACACGCTCTTACAGGCCCAGACTGCTCTGCAATTGGCGGTTGATGAGCTCTGTGAGTGGGCGAGGGGCTGGGGCCTACGACTCAATGCCCAAAAGAGCGCTCTCATGTGCTTCACGTTGAAGACTAAACTCCCGGGTCTGCCTACGATTACGTTGTGGGGTGAGCCTCTCGCGTATCGTACGTCACACACCTTCATAGGTCTGCGTTGGGATGGGCCGGTATTGACTTGGAGGAATCATGTGGACTACCTGCGATCGTCTTGCATGAAGCGGCTGGGTATAATGAAGTGTATAGCCGGGTCCAAGTGGGGGACATCTCGGGATGATCTGCTGTGTTTTTATGAGTCTTTCATCAAGAGTAAGGTGGCTTATGGTAGTGCAGTGTATGGCTCGGCTTCGTCGTCAGTTCTTAGCCGCCTGGATCCTGTTCATAACACGGCCCTCAGGGTGGCGTTGGGGGCTTTTTGTTCCTCCCCTACCGTGTCCCTCCTAGCGGAATGTGGGTCGTTGCCTCTGTCCTGGTCTCGGGTGTTGACGGATTATAGGTGGGCGGGGCGAGTTGCTACTCTTCCTGGGAATCACCCGTTGTCGGGCCTGCATGTTTCATCAGGGGTCTCCAGGAATGCACCATCGTGGCCTGTGAAACGGCGTCAGCCTTTCCTGGTGAGGAGCCTCCTCCACTATCGGCAGATAGCTGTGGACCCTCCCTCTCCCTCCCCGACCCCCTCTGTGTCTCCGGTCCCGCCGTGGGTTGATCTCACTCCTCGCATCCGGGTTACCTTCCATGAAGGTTACCGGACGTCGACGGATGCTGAACTTGCCCGGGCCTATTTTGCTGAGCTGGTGGGGTCGTGTTATCAGGGGCACTTCGGTGTCTTCACGGATGGTTCCTGCGTTCCTCCGGCCTCCTCGTCCGCGGCTGTCTACTACGAGGACCTCTCCCTCTGCCAGACCTGGAGGTTGTCTGGGCACCATCCCATCATAGCGGCGGAACTGTTTGCCATTCTTCGAGCCCTGGAGTTTGTGAGGTGTCATATTCGGCCTCAACGGGTCGTCTTGTACTCGGATTCCCAAGCCTCCCTCCATCTGCTCCTTGCGGCCCGCCCGGCTACATATCCTCGTCTTGTCTTCGCCATCCAGGAGTTGCTGGTTCACTTATTAGGTCACCCGTGGGAAGTGGTCCTCCAGTGGGTTCCTGCGCACTCGGGCATTCGTGGCAACACGGTGGCTGATGCTACGGCGAAGCTGGCACACGCTTCGGTAGAGGTTGAGTCGGTTGACATGGATGCGAGGACACATGCCCGGGTTGTCGGGCGGGCTAGTCGAGGACTTTGGGACAGGGAGCTACGGGTGCTGTTGCTACAGACGACCATGGGGAGATACCGGTGGGATTCGTGCCCCCAGCCTTGGAGTCGACACCCCCTGCGGAAACTCGATGTCTCGCTGGCCAGGCTGCGTATTGGACACACTGCGCTGTCAGCACACCTGTTCCGACTCCGCATGATACGGTGCCCGGACTGTCGCTGGTGTGGACAGCCCGAAACCCCTGAGCATCTGGTGGAGGTGTGTCCGCGGTTCTATAGTCACAGGGTCAAACTTAGGGACTCGGTTCGCCGTTTGTCGTCTCGGGGGTTCAGCTTAGGGCTATTGTTAGGCCACGGTGTCCGGGATGCGGATGTATGTTCTCAGCTCTCTCGTGCCTTATGTGTCTTCCTCTTGGCGACACATGTTGCCGACATAGTATAGGGTTCCACTGACGGTTAGTCTTCTAGGGCCAAGCAGGTGGCATCCACCCGAAGGCCCTTTAATAATAACAACAACAACAACAACATAAACGTGTTGTAGCTTATTCAGGGCGTATTTTAACATTTGAATAATATATGAAACACTAGATTTTATAAGCAAACATCAATTAAATAAAGAGGTACATTATTTCTGACTGATAGATCTTTACATAGGAAATTCAACAGTACTGCATATGTAAGCAAACATTGGAAATTATTCTTTGAGTAATAATACATAAGGAAACCGAGGTATTACATAAACACAAATCATGGAATAGATAAATCATATATAAAGCTTTGCAGTTGTGATTTTAAGTTGGGGGTGAACATATATTATCATTGTATCACTGTATCATTGCCAGCATCAACACATATACTTACGTCATAATATAAAGTATATAAACCCACCAGTAATGAAGCTACCGGTACTCCATTATTCGTTAACTAAAAACATTTCTTGTGCTTGTCAATCCTGTTTACTGAGTGGGCTTCCGTTCTTGTTGTTTATTTTCTATTTTTGTTTATTTTTAAATAATGTCCTATGCGAATATTAACATATGAAGTATAATACTCTCACTCTCACTCTCTCTCTATCTCTCTCTCTCCCCCCCTCCCAGACCGATTCATACCGCTCCCAAACAGCCAAAGCCAATCCACAGAAGTAGCCCTAAATCAAGCTCTCCCATCCCTCGATATGGCACCAACACTTTATCCTTTCACCCCCACCACGAGACTAAAGCCAGTATCACATTCCAGTCAACATTCGATGATCAACATTTTTCTGGCAACATTTCTGCACCGTCAGAATAGACGCGAAGTTAACCGCGGCGATCGCCCTATGTAAACATGACGACCGTACACCCAGAAACTACATCCATCCCCATTAGCCTAACCTAACAACCTTACCTAACCTATCCTAGTATTATGGGTGGGGGCTGCCGCCCCCTAGACCCAGTACGTTGGATACAAAACTAACCCTCACCTAACACCTAGTATATGTCCCTAGTACCCAGTACGTGGGATACCAAGCTAACCCCCACGTAACACCTAATATATGTCCCTAGTACCTAGTATTTGGGATACAATACTAACCCTTACATAACACCTAGTATATGTCCCAGTACCCAGTACTTTGGATACAAAACTAATGTGGGATACAAAACTAACCTCCACCTAACACCTAGTATATGTCCCTAGTAACCAGTACGTGGGATATAAAGCTAACCCTCACCAAATATCTAGTATATGTCCCTCACTCAGCTCTACACCTTTCACCCTCACTACCGTTCGTGAGTCCTTGTACATCTTCATTATCACATTCACCAGCCACTCCTCAACGCCAAGTTTTCTCCTAGCTTACTGCACAACTTCTCTGGCCACCTTATCAAAGGCCTTCTCCCGGTCTGTAAACACAACATCAGATCCCTATCTTTTAAGTACATACAGTATCTTTCCCTTATCATACCTTCTAAGACTCTCTCACAGACCTTCATGACTTAGTCAAGCATTTTCAGGACCCTTCTAGCAGTTCCCAGGGGAGCCCAACTCTGAAATTACCAGATAGTGCCTCCAGAACCATAAAAAAAAGAGGAAAGGGCTTCATTAACACAGAGCCCTGGTGGACTCCGACGCGAACTGAAAACTCATCACTCAGTACCGGTCCATCTTTTACCCTCACTGCCGTTTGTGAGTCATCATACATCTACATTATCACACAAATACATTCATGACTTGGATTGTGCCGTGTCCTAGCATGAAACCAAACTGCATATCGTCAATATCATACCTTCAAAGACTTTCTCACAGACCTTCATGACTTGATCAAGTATTTTCAGGCCCCTATAATTTTCTCTATCCAATGAGTCCCCTTTGCTCTTATACAGTATATAATGTACTTTTGTGCCATTCATCAGAGATTACTTCCTCTCTGATGATGAATTTAATTAGCTCATTGAACACACCTACAGTACTCCTTTCTCACCTGAGGCCTTAATCATCTCAGCTAGAATGCCAGAGCATCCTGCAGCTTTTCTGTCCTTCATTAAGTTATTGCACTGCGTACAAAAGCTGGTACAATCACAGGGAGGGGGGAGTATTGGCTTTTCGTTGCTAAGCTGCTCTATTCCATTCAAATTCCATGTTGAATAATCTTTCGTAGTGTACGGTATCTTCCAAGAATCTATAATTTTTTTGTCAGCGGAAACAATTGTTCAAGTATATATTTTCCCTGTGAAACCAATTTAACTTCATAATGACAATTATATATATAAAGAAAAAACAATATATTTTACATAATTTATTGCATATCTTACATATTTAAATAGATATTTATTAAAATAGTTTAACCAGACCACAGAGTTCCCCCAAAAAACTCTTATAGGACTGGCCTGAAGGATTAGATCAAGATGGACAACCAATCAAAATATGATAGGTAGGGAAGGGCAAGAGGTGAACAAATCTAGGAAGGTGAAGATACGCAGACATTTCTCACCATTTCACCAATTTAGCCGCACCACATGAGTTCCACAGCAGAACTCTTATAGGGTAGGGCCGAAGAGTGAGTCAAGAACTGCTACACTGCAGCACCAATTAAGAAATGATCAAGGGCGAAGAATGAGAAATCAGGTCTAAGGAAGAAATAAATCACACCGAGATACACACATAATACACCACTGAGGGGAATCGAGTCAGCTTGACCGCACCAGCGACCATAGACACAAATAAAGTCAGGAGCCAACAAACTAGCCAGGCCAGGGTGGCATATGATATAGGCCGTCCGGAGGACAACCGAATTAGACAGAATAAGAATAGAAGGGGAAAAACATACAAAAAGGGGCATTCAAATTTCAATGGAAATTCACTATGATAACTGTAATATGTGGGAATAACTTTCACCTTCATATTTCCTAATCTCTTCGCATAAACATGATCAATTAGTGTGCCATTTTCAGTTGTTGGTTGTGTTACATGTTGAGAGTATCCACGCTTTTCCATTAAATTTGCAATAGAATAGTTAGTTTGGATGTTTTCACAATGCAACCAATTGGGTATTTGTCTATTTCATTTAGCAAATTACTTGAATTTACTCTAAAATAATTAAGTCCATATGAAATAGGTCTGTATGTAGGGACAGGTTTGTCCTATAGAAAAGTATAGCCAACACTGTTCTCTATCCACTAAAAGCTGAACCAGTGGAAGGTATTACCCGTGTTTGCATACCTTCCCTCAATTTCAGTCAGGCTATATTTGGATGATAATTTGAACTCAATTTGACCTATCTCAGAATAGTAGTATAGGGATTTTTTTTGTTTTCCTTATTGTGAAGGCAATTAGTATTCTATAAAAACACTTACCCTAATAATACATGTACAAGGTTGTTCTCTATATTTTAAGATTATACTCTTTATATAAAAGGCTTGCATGGCTGCATGATAAATGTTTTTCTTTGATTCACTCTTCTTGACTTTTTCTATATTGCAGGCCATGCGTTTGTTCCTCCTAATTCCTTTTCTATTATTTCCACTCCTCAAGTGAGGTACTGTAGAGGTGATTCTCTTGGTCCCATCTGTAGAGGTATTGTAAATGGTGGCCAGACACGCCCGTGGCAGCCTTTCACACCCAACCCATCTTGTCCTATCTAATTTTATGTTGAACTCTATTGTTCTTGATCCAACTATAGGACTTGGTAGCCTATTCCACATAATTATCTACAACTCTGTTACTAAACGAATAGAGGCAGAGGCCTTACACACCCAGTTTCTCTCTGTCGCTCGTTTGCTTGCACATCGGTACAAATGAAGCAGATCCCTTTCACATGCAACTAAGATGAACATGGGAATCTGCAGACAAGTGTCCCACAAAAGGCAGATCCCTTTCACATCCAACCCATTTCGTCCATATGTCTATCTGATTTTATCTTGAAATTCTTTATTGTTCTTGATCCCACTATAGCACTAGGTAGCCTATTTCACATATCTACGACTCTGTTACGAGAGAGGCAGATCCCTTACACAGCCAATCTCTCTCTCTCTTTCTCTTATTTGCACACTGGTACAAATGAGGCAGATCCCTTACACATGCTACCAAGATGAAAGTGAGAGTCTGCAGAGAGCCGATTGGCCCACACACGGAAGATCCCTTTCGCACCCAACCCATCTCGTCCTATCAAATTTTATGTTGAAGCTCTATTGTTATTGATCCCACTATAGCACTTGGTAGCCTATTCCACATATCTACAACTCTCTTACCAAGTGAATAGAGGCAGATCCTTTACACAGCCAATCTCTTTCTCTCTCGCTCTTGTTTGTTTTGCACACCGGTACAAATGAGGCAGATCCCTCACACATGCAACCAAGATGAAAATGGGAGTCTGCAGAGAGCCAAGTGGCCCACATAAGGCAGATCCCTTTCACACCCAACCCATCTCATAAACGTTACCTGTTATTTACACTACTTACTATACACCCATGTTATCATAATTATACCTGCAACCAAAACACAATTGTAAGAAATAGGAACATAGGAAAATGGGAGTCTGTAGAGAGCCAATTGGCCCACACAAGACAGATCCTTTTCACACCCAACCCATCTCATAACAACTCTCTCTCATTTATCTCTGTCTTCCTTACATTTATGACATCCTAGTCTCTCTCTCTCTCTCTCTCTCACAAATGAGAACATAAGAAAACCGGAGTCTGCAGAGAGCCGATTGGCCCACACATGTCAGATCCCTTTCACACCCAACCCATCCTGCGCTCTCTCTCTCTCTCTCTCTCTCATATTTATCGCTATCTTCCTTACGTTTATGACATCCTATTCTCTCTTGCCATACTCTCTCACTCTCACAAATGAGAACATAAACAAAATAAGAAAACGGGAGTCTGCAGAGAGCCGATTGACCTGCACATGGCAGATCCCTTTCACACCCACCCCATCTCGTTCTATCTAATTTCAAGTTGAAGCTCTATTGTTCTTGATCCCATTATAGCACTCGGTAGCCTATTCCACATATCTACAACTCTGTTACTAAACGAATAGAGGCAGATCCCTTATACAGGCAATCTCTCCCTCTCTCGCTCTTGTTTGTTTGCACAATCTGTTCCTTCTGTAGTTTCTCCATTGCTGATAAGTTAAATGATCTTTTGATATCTGTGACACAACTTTTGTATCCAACACAATACCCTGCTTGCAAAACCCCTCGAACCCCGGACAATGTTGCTTGCAACTTTAATTATTATTATTATTATTATATGAGATGCCGAAGTCTCCAACCAGGGTACAGAAACACCAGCAAGAAGAATCCACACAACACACCCGGAGGCACTGGAGAGAGGCTACGGCAACATAGGACAAAAAAAAAAAACATATATACTGTGCATATATACATATATTAAATACAGATACAATTAATAGTACAATATTATGCAGTGGAGGATATCAAGTATAAATATAATACAATAAAATAAAATAAAATAAGTTTAAAAATTAGAATTAATGCTGCAAAACAGCATTAACTCTAGACTTCAAAATGGAGATATGAGCTGAATTGACTAGCTCATTTGGCAACTTATTCCACAAGTCAACCATGGCCGGCACAACACACTGTGAAAACTGTGTAGTAGAAAAATTAACACGGCTCATGGCGAGATCATTAAGATTGCTTGTGAATCTAGTTGCACGAGCCCGGATATAGGGCCCAGGAAGAACCCCATGTAAGGGATGCTGAGGGTTGTTAAAAACTTTAAATAAAAGACTAAGGGCACCAACTTTACGTTGATGACACAGATCAAGAGACAAATGAGGTAGAATAAAACTGATAGAATTTAGTGACCTGTCAAGCAACTTGAGATGGCAGTCAGCTGCTGACAACCAGACAGGTGAGCAGTACTCGAATTGTGGCAAAATAAAAGCATAAAAAGACTTCATAACTGTGGCGTCACAAGCAAATGTTTTATAACACTTGCAAAGCAGACCAATTTTTTGGGAAATGGAAGAGGAGAAAGAACGAATATGCTTTTCAAAAGTAAGTTTGGGATCCAGAGTAACTCCTAACAAACGCAGAGTATCCACATTCTCAATTTGCTCGCCAGAAACTTGTAGATAAGAATGGGGAGGATCCAAGGTACGAGATCTGCTGATGATAATGGAGTGTGTTTTACTAGCATTAAGTTTCATACCCCAAAGTTCACACCATGAAGTAATTTTGGCTAAATCCCTATTCAGAGCAGTAGCAATTTCTTGTCGATCAATTGGTGATGGAATTGACGCATATAAAGTTGTATCATCCGCATAGGAGATTAGTATATTTTCAAGCTCGGAACACAAGTCAGCAGTAAAAATAATAAAAAGCAAAGGCCCAAGGACACTGCCTTGTGGAACGCCAGAAACAACAGGAACAAAAGGGGAATGACACCCATCAATGACCACAGACTGAGATCTTTTCGTCAAAAAATCTTCAAAAATCCTTAAAAAATTGCCACCAATACCGATGAGCTGTAACTTATACAGAAGTGCTTTATGGTTGACTAGGTCAAAAGCAGAACTAAAGCCAATAGCCAAGACACGAGACTCATGTCCCTGATCCAATGAAGATTGCAAGTCATGGGTGAGTGCCAGAAGCGCATCACATGTACCCAGTCCCTTACGAAAACCAAACTGTGAGTTTGGTATCAAATTATGACTATTACAATAAAAGGAAAGGCGTCTGGACAAAAGCCTCTCAAAGAGCTTGGATAGGATAGGCGTAATGGAGATAGGGCGATAGTCAAATGATGAGGCAGTATTTCCCTTTGGAATAGGAGTGATACTAGCCTTACGCCAGCAAAGAGGAAAACACCTAAGCTGATGCTTAGAGGATTGGGTTCTAGTCATGTGGTGATGGGCTGGTCTATCAGAGTGAGAACGGAGCGATCTCTGCCATACCCATAGCTTACTCTGACTGTTCCTTTTACTTATATATTTTCTAGATCTCAAGTGACGGCGTCTCTTGCGTGGATTGACCTCCTAATCTACCAAGATTGGAAGCCAAAGCGTCACATCTTTCCTTTGCCCCTCAACTTTCTCTTCATAATTGCTGAGGGGTACAGGGCCCTGGGTGGGGCTTTGGTTTCCCGGGCGTTTCCGCACCCTCCTCAGCTCCCCGCCATGGAGTGGCTTCGGTCACCCAGGCTTTATTGTGGTCGGCAGGGAGGGTTCTGTGGGGGCGCTCGGTTATGGCCTTGGCCTTGCTCGGGGCCTTGGGGCTGTTCGGCCAGGCAGCTTGGGGAAAAACAACAACAACAACAACAACACCTAATTTCAAAAGCAACCTAAACACCACAGCCAATTTAGGTGCCAAGACCACTGCAACCTTTTTAAAAAAGAGAGGGAAAAATCCATCCGGGTCTGTGCCACCATAGGTATCTAAATTCAGCAAGTACCTTTTCAGTTCAGCTGATTTGAATGCCAATTGATTGAGGTTGGGTCTAGGGAAACATGTCAATGGCAAAGACAATTCCTGATTACTCTGCTTATTAGTAAAAATATTAGATTGAATATTGGCCTTCGATAATGGATCAAAAGAGAAGGAGCCGTCAGAATCACAAAAAGGAGGCATGGAGGAATTTATTCCAAATAAAGAGGACTTCAATGTGGACCACCATTAATGAGGCTGTGTAGCTCCTGCCAGAACATCCTGAAGATGGGAGTTATAATCCCTCTCAGCACCATCATAAACTCTCTGCGCAGCTGCCCTTTTAGAAACATAATTTTCCCAATGCAAGGGGGTTTGATTACGCCTCCATAGACGATATGCAACCTGTTTGTCATCAAATTCACACTTAGTCATCATTAAACCATGCTTTATCCCTGATATGAGACTTAATTTTTGTTTATGGAACTCTTTTGCGAAGGATACCAAGAAGGGAATTGTTGAGAGCTGAAACCGGGTCATGAGATCTTAGTATGAGATTCCACTCAATATTACAAACATCATTATAAACGTTGTCCCCGTTAACCCGGGATTTAAGGTAGATTTTACGTGAGAGAGTAATATCAGGAACAGAAAAATCAAGATTAATTTTACACATGATGGCATTGTGGTCGGAAGTGCCAACAGGTATAAGAACGGAGGTTTCTACAACGCCAGGAATATCTGTTAGTACTAGATCAAGACAATTTCCAGACATATGAGTAGGTCCTTGGATTAGCTGTTCACAACCAGATAAGTTTGCAAAATCCAAGGCAGCAAGACCATTTCTATTAGTTGGAGAGACCGAGTTCAACCACTCTTGATGATGCGCATTCACATCACCAACAAAAATAAAGGATGATTTGACATCTACAGACTGTATTGAAGCCATGGCTGTTAAAAGGCAGTCATATATGTCATTGTTAACATCAGGATTTCTGTACAGGCTCAAAATGTAATGATTATGATACTTGCTAGAAACTTAACTAACTGCATCTCATGGCATTTACAAATATGTTTAGTTACGTGCTGAGCAGATAATATACAAGCTCATTCCACAAGCACGAGGAATAGAATCACGCCGAATAAGAACTGGTTTACTGAAGTTAGGTATAAGAAGTTCAGAATAATCTCTATAACCAGAGGCAAGGGTTTCAGAACAAAAGACAATATCACAATCAACAGATGCCAATGTAAGATCCTTGATGTTCTTATAGAGACCACGAATATTGGAATAAAATACACGACAACTTGTAACAGGTTGTCTGTGAGCACCGGGATTAACTTCTATTCACTCTAAACCACTGTTTGGACACTTGATCCTCAGTGTTTTGGAGGACAAGCAGCCTAGAAGGGTCACTTGGACTGTTGTTGCTTGATTTCCTTTGTACTTCCTTTGTACTCCATTATATCATCGGACAAAAGTAGAAACAAAATCAGAAAAAGTTGAAAGCAATCCATACACAAATACATAAAGATGGATATAAACAGGTCGACCCAGACGGAGCCATCACATCGGGGTAAGGTATAAAAAAAAGTCCCAAAGACACCATATCCAGGGGGGAGCAGTAGCGGTGGATTTTATTTTTTTAGAACAGACGAGAAACAGAATGCCAAATCTCCTGAAAATCCACCAGACTTAAAAGTCTTCCTCATTGGCCTGCTAACCACCGTGGAAAAAAAAAAAAAAACAGGAGATTGCAGGAAAAGGAAGGAAAGTTGCTGTATAGCACCAAACAGCAGGGATGGATGAAAACCGACAATGGAAGACCTTGGTGCAGGCTATGGCAGCATCCTAAACATCCATCATGGTAAAATACCATAGGTTTGCTAGATGGCCGTTGACTAATATATAGTTTATCCGCCCTTTGGCAGGTATTGTTTTTAGTCCTGCAGGGTGTCTAGCCACCCACCCTCCAAGTGAGGACCCGGAGGGGGAGCCGGTTTAGTCGCCGACAATCCGACCATGAAACAGGTAGTATCAGATTACATGTTACTGATAGCAGGAATACCTGACCTGACACAAAAGCAGCATAAGAAGGCCAGAACCGGGCTGTAATGAAAAAAAACGGCTCATGTTCTCACTTGCTTCTCTCTCTCTCTCTCTCTCTCTCTCTCTCTCTCTCTCTCTCTCTCTCTCTCTCTCTCTCTCTCTCTCTCTCTCTCTCTCTCTCTCTCTCTTAAACTCGGGCTATTGTTGTTCAAGGAGCTACCAAGATTAGTAAGGTTCTGGGAAAGCACACGCATTTCAGCTTCAGGATATTATGATCTTAATATTTTATGGCTGATTTCGTTTTGAATATAGCGTCACAGCTCCAGCAACCTAGAGACAGCTTCTCGCCTAGTTAAAATTATAAGAGTACAGTGTCATTGTTTTATAATTTTACTCTCATTATTCCTTTTGTCAGCTTATGCTGGCTATTATTGGGCGATTCTATTCAGTTTGGGAGGCCCTCTAGCAATCAAAGGGGTAAACACTATCTTACCCCTCCCTCTGACTCCCATAATTCCTTCTTAAACTGAATAAAATCATCTAATGTTAGCCCTCCTCTCCCCTACTTATGTCTAATATCCTATTCTCTTCTAAAGATGTACTTTCTACCCTCTCTGGGCTTAATACTAAGAAGGCGTACGGGGTCCGGATGGTGTTCCTCCTGTTGTACTAAAAAACTGTGCTTCCGTGCTGACTTCCTGCCTTGGCAAACTCTTTCGTCTCTGTCTCTCCTCGAACGTCTTCCATTCATGCTGGAAGTTTGCTCTTATTCAACCTGTCCCAAAGAAGGGTGACCGCTCTCAACCCTTCAACTATTGTCCAATTGCTCTCATCTCTTGTATCTCTAAAGTTTTTGAAACTATTCTTGCTTCCAAATTTTGTAAGCATATTTCTCTTCTCATAATCTACTCTCATATCGCCAGTATGGCTTCCTCAAGGGTCGATCTACTGGTGATCTTCTTTCAAATCTTACTAACTCTTGGTCATCCTCCTTTCGGAACGTCGGTGAGATCTTTTCTATTGCGCTAGACATTTCGAAGGCCTTCGATAGAGTGTGGCACAAATGTTTAATTTCTAAACTACCCTCCTTTGGTTTCTATCCCTCCATCTGTGCCTTTGTCTGTAATTTCCTTTTCGGCCGTTCCATAGCTGCGGTTGTG
>JBAKBP010029842.1:0-26577 GCA_037953745.1 Lithodes maja | reverse complement strand
GGCATATGGGAGTTTTTGGGCATGTGGGTGCAACGGGACTTTATAACAGTGGCGAGTTTAATACAGTGGCTACTTTATTACAGTGGTGAATTTGATACTGTGACGATATTATTTTAATAGAGTGGCAAGTTTAATGCAGTGGCGACATTAATTGTGTGTTTAGTCATATTGAGGACTTAACTGCAGTGGAACTTTTATAGTTGCGACTCTAATGGTGTGTGTAGTCTCTCTATCACCGAGACCCCCAAGGCGCTGCTAACCCTCACGTAGATTCCCGACCAGGCTTACATACTTCTCATTACGTCTGAGATGGGTGTGTTCTTAGGAAACCGGAGTTTTAGCAAGAGCAACAACACCAAGGATGGTATAAACATCTTTATTTGGATGAACATCATTAGGGATCCAAACGTTTCGGAAGTGACTTATCATTATCTCAGTGTAAACACATACTGTACAATGTACATGCACGCGTACTTAAGAACACGACATAACTTGACATAAACAAAACAACCACCACCCACGACCATAGATTATTAAAACAAAAACACTCACACGCCCACGTTCATAGATCAAAGCAAAACACCAACCACTCACACACCCACGGCCCACGGTCATAGATCAAAACACCCACGGCCCACGGTCATAGATCAAAACACCTACCACCCACGATCATAGATCAAAACACCCACGGCCCACGGTCATAGATCAAAACACCCACCACCCACGATCATAGATCAAAACACCCACCCCCCACGGTCATAGATCAAAACACACACCAACCACACACCCACGATCATAGATCAAAACACCCACCACCCACGGTCATAGATCAAAACACCCACCACCCACGGTCATAGATCAAAACACCCACCACCCACGGTCATAGATCAAAACACACACCAACCACGGTCATAGATCAAAACACCCACCACCCACGGTCATAGATCAAAACACCCACCACCCACCACCCACACACCCACGGTCATAGATCAAAACACCCACCACCCACGATCATAGATCAAAACACACACCAACCACACACCCACGGTCATAGATCAAAACACCCACCACCCACGGTCATAGATCAAAACACCCACCACCCACACACCCACGGTCATAGATCAAAACACACACCAACCACACACCCACGGTTATAGATCAAAACACCCACAACCCACGGTCATAGATCAAAACACCCACCACCCACACACCCACGGTCATAGATCAAAACACACACCAACCACACACCCACGGTCATAGATCAAAACACCCACCACCCACGGTCATAGATCAAAACACCCACCACCCGCGATCATAGATCAAAACACACACCACCCACACACCCACGGTCATAGATCAAAACACCCACCACCCACGGTCATAGGTCAAAACACCCACCACCCGCGATCATAGATCAAAACACCCACCACCCACAGTCATAGATCAAAACACCCACCACCCACGATCATAGATCAAAACACCCACCACCCACGGTCATAGATCAAAACACCCACCACCCACACACCCACGGTCATAGATCAAAACACACACCAACCACACACCCACGGTCATAGATCAAAACACCCACCACCCACGATCATAGATCAAAACACACACCAACCACACACCCACGGTCATAGATCAAAACACACACCAACCACGGTCATAGATCAAAACACCCACCACCCACACACCCACGGTCATAGATCAAAACACCCACCACCCACGATCATAGATCAAAACACCCACCACCCACCACCCACGGTCATAGATCAAAACACCCACCACCCACGGTCATAGATCAAAACACCCACCACCCACGATCATAGATCAAAACACCCACCACCCACACACCCACGATCATAGATCAAAACACACACCAACCACACACCCACGGTCATAGATCAAAACGCCCACCACCCACGATCATAGATCAAAACACCCACCACCCACCACCCATGGTCATAGATCAAAACACCCACCAACCACACACCCACGGTCACAGATCAAAACACCCACCACCCACACACCCACGATCATAGATCAAAACACACACCAACCACACACCACGGCCATAGATCAAAACACCCACCACCCACGGTCATAAATCAAAACACCCACCACCCACGGTCATAGATCAAAACACCCACCACCCACGGTCATAGATCAAAACACCCACCACCCACACACCCACGGTAATAGATCAAAACACCCACCACCCACAGTCATAGATCAAAACACCCACCACCCACGATCATAGATCAAAACACACACCAACCACACACCCACGGTCATAGATCAAAACACCCACCACCCACGGTCATAGATCAAAACACCCACCACCCAAGGTCATAGATCAAAACACACACCAACCACACACCCACGGTTATAGATCAAAACACCCACCACCCACGGTCATAGACCAAAACACCCACCACCCACACACCCACGGTCATAGATCAAAACACACACCAACCACACACCCACGGTCATAGATCAAAATACCCACCACCCACGGTCATAGATCAAAACACCCACCACCCGCGATCATAGATCAAAACACACACCACCCACACACCCACGGTCATAGATCAAAACACCCACCACCCACGGTCATAGGTCAAAACACCCACCACCCGCGATCATAGATCAAAACACCCACCACCCACAGTCATAGATCAAAACACCCACCACCCATGATCATAGATCAAAACACCCACCACCCACGGTCATAGATCAAAACACCCACCACCCACGGTCATAGATCAAAACACCCACCACCCACACACCCACGGTCATAGATCAAAACACCCACCACCCACGATCATAGATCAAAACACACACCAACCACACACCCACGGTCATAGATCAAAACACCCACCACCCACGGTCATAGATCAAAACACCCACCACCCACACACCCACGGTCATAGATCAAAACACACACCAACCACACACCCACGGTTATAGATCAAAACACCCACCACCCACGGTCATAGATCAAAACACCGACCACCCACACACCCACGGTCATAGATCAAAACACACACCAACCACACACCCACGGTCATAGATCAAAACACCCACCACCCACGGTCATAGATCAAAACACCCACCACCCGCGATCATAGATCAAAACACACACCACCCACACACCCACGGTCATAGATCAAAACACCCACCACCCACGGTCATAGGTCAAAACACCCACCACCCGCGATCATAGATCAAAACACCCACCACCCACAGTCATAGATCAAAACACCCACCACCCACGATCATAGATCAAAACACCCACCACCCACGGTCATAGATCAAAACACCCACCACCCACACACCCACGGTCATAGATCAAAACACACACCAACCACACACCCACGGTCATAGATCAAAACACCCACCACCCACGATCATAGATCAAAACACACACCAACCACACACCCACGGTCATAGATCAAAACACCCACCACCCACGGTCATAGATCAAAACACCCACCACCCACACACCCACACACCCACGGTCATAGATCAAAACACCCACCACCCACGATCATAGATCAAAACACCCACCACCCACCACCCACGGTCATAGATCAAAACACCCACCACCCACGGTCATAGATCAAAACACCCACCACCCACGATCATAGATCAAAACACCCACCACCCACACACCCACGATCATAGATCAAAACACACACCAACCACACACCCACGGTCATAGATCAAAACACCCACCACCCACCACCCATGGTCATAGATCAAAACACCCACCAACCACACACCCACGGTCACAGATCAAAACACCCACCACCCACACACCCACGATCATAGATCAAAACACACACCAACCACACACCCACGGCCATTGATCAAAACACCCACCACCCACGGTCATAAATCAAAACACCCACCACCCACGGTCATAGATCAAAACACCCACCACCCACGGTCATAGATCAAAACACCCACCACCCACACACCCACGGTAATAGATCAAAACACCCACCACCCACAGTCATAGATCAAAACACCCACCACCCACGATCATAGATCAAAACACACACCAACCACACACCCACGGTCATAGATCAAAACACCCACCACCCACGGTCATAGATCAAAACACCCACCACCCATGGTCATAGATCAAAACACACACCAACCACACACCCACGGTTATAGATCAAAACACCCACCACCCACGGTCATAGACCAAAACACCCACCACCCACACACCCACGGTCATAGATCAAAACACACACCAACCACACACCCACGGTCATAGATCAAAATACCCACCACCCACGGTCATAGATCAAAACACCCACCACCCGCGATCATAGATCAAAACACACACCACCCACACACCCACGGTCATAGATCAAAACACCCACCACCCACGGTCATAGGTCAAAACACCCACCACCCGCGATCATAGATCAAAACACCCACCACCCACAGTCATAGATCAAAACACCCACCACCCATGATCATAGATCAAAACACCCACCACCCACGGTCATAGATCAAAACACCCACCACCCACACACCCACGGTCATAGATCAAAACACCCACCACCCACCACCCACGATCATAGATCAAAACACACACCAACCACATACCCACGGTCATAGATCAAAACACCCACCATCCACGGTCATAGATCAAAACACCCATCACCCACACACCCACGGTCATAGATCAAAACACCCACCACCCACGATTATAGATCAAAACACCCACCACCCACCACCCACGGTCATAGATCAAAACACCCACCACCCACGGTCATAGATCAAAACACCCACCACCCACGATCATAGATCAAAACACCCACCACCCACACACCCACGATCATAGATCAAAACACACACCAACCACACACCCACGGTCATAGATCAAAACGCCCACCACCCACGATCATAGATCAAAACACCCACCACCCACCACCCACGGTCATAGATCAAAACACCCACCAACCACACACCCACGATCATAGATCAAAACACCCACCACCCACACACCCACGATCATAGATCAAAACACACACCAACCACACACCCACGGCCATAGATCAAAACACCCACCACCCACGGTCATAAATCAAAACACCCACCACCCACGGTCATAGATCAAAACACCCACCACCCACGGTCATAGATCAAAACACCCACCACCCACACACCCACGGTAATAGATCAAAACACCCACCACCCACAGTCATAGATCAAAACACCCACCACCCACACACCCACAGTTATAGATCAAAACACCCACCACCCACGGTCATAGATCAAAACACCCACCACCCACAGTCATAGATCAAAACACCCACCACCCACGGTCATAGATCAAAACACCCACCACCCACGGTCATAGATCAAAACACCCACCACCCACGATCATAGATCAAAACACCCACCACCCACAGTCATAGATCAAAACACCCACCACCCACACACCCACGGTCATAGATCAAAACACCCACCACCCACGGTCATAGATCAAAACACCCACCACCCACGATCATAGATCAAAACACCCACCACCCACAGTCATAGATCAAAACACCCACCAACTACACACCCACGGTCATAGATCAAAACACCCACCACCCACACACCAACGGTCATAGATCAAAACACCCACCACCCACGATCATAGATCAAAACACCCACCACCCACGGTCATAGATCAAAACACCCACCACCCACGGTCATAGATCAAAACACACACCATCCACACACCCACGGTCATAGATCAAAACACCCACCACCCACGATCATAGATCAAAACACACACCAACCACACACCCACGGTCATAGATCAAAACACCCACCACCCACCACCCACGGTCATAGATCAAAACACCCACTACCCACGGTCATAGATCAAAACACCCACCACCCACACACCCACGGTCGTAGATCAAAACACCCACCACCCACGGTCATATATCAAAACACACACCAACCACACAACCACTATCATAGATCAAAACACCCACTACCCACACACCCACGGTCATACAGCAAAACACACACCAACCACACACCCACGGTCATAGATCAAAACACCCACCACCCACACACCCACGGTCATAGATCAAAACACCCACCACCCACGGTCATAGATCAAAACACCCACCACCCACGATCATAGATCAAAACACCCACCACCCACACGCCCGCGGTCATAGATAAAAACACCCACCACCCACGGTCATAGATCAAAACACCCACCACCCACGATCATAGATCAAAACACCCACCACCCACACACCCACGATCATAGATCAAAACACCCACCACCCACGGTCATAGATCAAAACACCCACCACCCACACACCCACGGTCATAGATCAAAACACCCACCACCCACGGTCATAGATCAAAACACCCACCACCCACGGTCATAGATCAAAACACCCACCACCCACGGTCATAGATCAAAACACCCACCACCCACCACTCACGGTCATAGATCAAAACACCCACCACCCACGGTCATAGATCAAAACACCCACCACCCACGATCATAGATCAAAACACCCACCACCCACGATCATAGATCAAAACACACACCAACCACACACCCACGGTCATAGATCAAAACACCCACCACCCACGATCATAGATCAAAACACCCACCACCCACCACCCACGGTCATAGATCAAAACACCCACCAACCACACACCCACGGTCATAGATCAAAACACCCACCACCCACGATCATAGATCAAAACACACACCAACCACACACCCACGGCCATAGATAAAAACACCCACCACCCACGGTCATAAATCAAAACACCCACCACCCACGGTCATAGATCAAAACAACCACCACCCACGGTCATAGATCAAAACACCCACCACCCATACACCCACGGTAATAGATCAAAACACCCACCACCCACAGTCATAGATCAAAACACCACCACACACACACCCACGGTCATAGATCAAAACACCCACCACCCACGGTCATAGATCAAAACACCCACCACCCACAGTCATAGATCAAAACACCCACCACCCACGGTCATAGATCAAAACACCCACCACCCACGGTCATAGATCAAAACACCCACCACCCACGATCATAGATCAAAACACCCACCACCCACAGTCATAGATCAAAACACCCACCACCCACACACCCACGGTCATAGATCAAAACACCCACCACCCACGGTCATAGATCAAAACACCCACCACCCACGATCATAGATCAAAACACCCACCACCCACAGTCATAGATCAAACCACCCACCAACTACACACCCACGGTCATAGATCAAAACACCCACCACCCACACACCCACGGTCATAGATCAAAACACCCACCACCCACGATCATAGATCAAAACACCCACCACCCACGGTCATAGATCAAAACACCCACCACCCACGGTCATAGATCAAAACACACACCAACCACACACCCACGGTCATAGATCAAAACACCCACCACCCACGATCATAGATCAAAACACACACCAACCACACACCCACGGTCATAGATCAAAACACCCACCACCCACCACCCACGGTCATAGATCAAAACACCCACTACCCACGGTCATAGATCAAAACACCCACCACCCACACACCCACGGTCGTAGATCAAAACACCCACCACCCACGGTCATAATAATATCAAAACACACACCAACCACACACCCACTATCATAGATCAAAACACCCACTACCCACACACCCACGGTCATATAGCAAAACACACACCAACCACACACCCACGGTCATAGATCAAAACACCCACCACCCACACACCCACGGTCATAGATCAAAACACCCACCACCCACGGTCATAGATCAAAACACCCACCACCCACGATCATAGATCAAAACACCCACCATCCACGTGCCCGCAGTCATAGATCAAAACACCCACCACCCACGGTCATATATCAAAACACCCACCACCCACGGTCATAGATCAAAACACCCACCACCCACGATCATAGATCAAAACACCCACCACCCACACACCCACGATCATAGATCAAAACACCCACCACCCACGATCATAGATCAAAACACCCACCACCCACACACGTGCGGTCGTAGATCAAAACACCCACCACCCACACACCCACGGTCATAGATCAAAACACCCACCAACCACACACCCACGGTCATAGATCAAAACACCCACCACCCACACACCCATGGTCGTAGATCAAAACACCCACCACCCACGGTCATAGATCAAAACACCCACCAACCACGGTCATAGATCAAAACACCCACCACCCACGATCATAGATCAAAACACCCACCAACCACACACCCACGGTCATAGATCAAAACACCCACCACCCACGGTCATAGATCAAAACACCCACCACCCACACACCCACGGTCATAGATCAAAACACCCACCACCCACGGTCATAGATCAAAACACCCACCACCCACACACCCACGGTCATAGATCAAAACACCCACCACCCACGATCATAGATCAAAACACCCACCACCCACCACCCACGGTCATAGATCAAAACAGCCACCACCCACGGTCATAGATCAAAACACCCACCACCCACGATCATAGATCAAAACACCCACCACCCACACACCCACGATCATAGATCAAAACACACACCAACCACACACCCACGGTCATAGATCAAAACACCCACCACCCACGATCATAGATCAAAACACCCACCACCCACCACCCACGGTCATAGATCAAAACACCCACCAACCACACACCCACGGTCATAGATCAAAACACCCACCACCCACACACCCACGATCATAGATCAAAACACACACCAACCATACACCCACGGCCATAGATCAAAACACCCACCACCCACGGTCATAAATCAAAACACCCACCACCCACGGTCATAGATCAAAACACCCACCACCCACGGTCATAGATCAAAACACCCACCACCCACACACCCACGGTAATAGATCAAAGCACCCACCACCCACAGTCATAGATCAAAACACCCACCACCCACACACCCACGGTCATAGATCAAAACACCCACCACCCACGGTCATAGATCAAAACACTCACCACCCACAGTCATAGATCAAAACACCCACCACCCATGGTCATAGATCAAAACACCCACCACCCACGGTCATAGATCAAAACACCCACCACCCACGATCATAGATCAAAACACCCACCACCCACAGTCATAGATCAAAACACCCACCACCCACACACCCACGGTCATAGATCAAAACACCCACCACCCACGGTCATAGATCAAAACACCCACCACCCACAATCATAGATCAAAAAACCCACCACCCATAGTCATAGATCAAAACACCCACCAACTACACACCCACGATCATAGATCAAAACACCCACCACCCACACACCCACGGTCATAGATCAAAACACCCACCACCCACGATCATAGATCAAAACACCCACCACCCACGGTCATAGATCAAAACACCCACCACCCACGGTTATAGATCAAAACACACACCAACCACACACCCATGGTCATAGATCAAAACACCCACCACCCACGATCATAGATCAAAACACACACCAACCACACACCCACGGTCATAGATCAAAACACCCACTACCCACGATCATAGATCAAAACACCCACCACCCACACACCCACGGTCGTAGATCAAAACACCAACCACCCACGGTCATATATCAAAACACACACCAACCACACACCCACTACCCACGGTCATATAGCAAAACACACACCAACCACATACCCACGGTCATAGATCAAAACACCCACCACCCACACACCCACGGTCATAGATCAAAACACCCACCATTCACGGTCATAGATCAAAACACCCACCACCCACGATCATAGATCAAAACACCCACCACCCACACGCCCGCGGTCATAGATCAAAACACCCACCACCCACGGTCATAGATCAAAACACCCACCATCCACGATCATAGATCAAAACACCCACCACCCACACACCCACGATCATAGATCAAAACACCCACCACCCACGATCATTGATCAAAACACCCACCACCCACACACCTGCGGTCGTAGATCAAAACACCCACCACCCACGGTTATAGATCAAAACACCCACCAACCACACACCCACGGTCATAGATCAAAACACCCACCACCCACACACCCACGGTCGTGGATCAAAACACCCACCAACCACACACCCACGGTCATAGATCAAAACACCCACCACCCACCACCCACGGTCATAGATCAAAACACCCACCAACCACGGTCATAGATCAAAACACCCACCACCCACGGTCATAGATCAAAATACCCACCACCCACACACCCACGGTCATAGATCGAAACACCCACCACCCACGATCATAGATCAAAACACCCACCAACCACACACCCACGGTCATAGATCAAAACACCCACCACCCACGGTCATAGATCAAAACACCCACCACCCACGGTCATAGATCAAAACACCCACCACCCACGGTCATAGATCAAAACACCCACCACCCACACACCCACGGTCATAGATCAAAACACCCACCACCCACGGTCATAGATCAAAACACCCACTACCCACGGTCATAGATCAAAACACCCACCACCCACGGTCATAGATCAAAACACCCACCACCCACGGTCATAGATCAAAACACCCACCACCCACCACCCACGGTCATAGATCAAAACACCCACCAACCACACACCCACGGTCATAGATCAAAACACCCACCGCCCACGGTCATAGATCAAAACACCCACCACCCACCACCCACGGTCATCGATCAAAACACCCACCACCCACACACCCACGGTCATAGATCAAAACTTCCCTGACTCTTAAGACCGACACCAAGTTTGCAGTACAGTTGCCTCTGAGATCAATAGCCAGTCTCACTCTGAAGGTAAAGAAAGGTGAGGGTCTCCCGGGAAAAGGTGGGCGAGGGGGGAATTTCCCTCAGGACAACTGCCTTCGTCGAGAGAAACCTTCATGTACAGTCTAACTGAAAAATTCCTGGACCTCGTACGCTTGTATCTGTGGAGGAACGCGGAAGTTCTACGAATTATTGACGTTGTTGTTGTTCTTGGGAGTCATTAAGATTTCATTTGTTGACGTATTTCTTGAGCTATTGAAATTTAAGTGTGTACGCAAATATATATTGCCTATAGAAAAACCCATGGTCCCCTAACCCTGGAGAAAACCATGTTTCTAAAGAGTCAAAGCTGCTATCCCGACCCTGAGAAAGCCACGGTTGTCTGTGGATAAAAAAAAAAAAAAAAAAAAAAAGTCAACGTAGTTGTCAAGATGCTGATCTGAATGTTACCACCCATATAACTATTGCCCATAGGGCTACATACATGCAATGGTTTAGCGTCGTTTTCCATTAAATACGTTGTACAGGCTCAAACGGGGTTGCCTTTCCGTAGTTGGTGTTTATCACAATAAAGTCCCGCCACAACACTGCCCCATAAATATAGTCTATAAAGGAATATATCCCTTCATATTCTGATGGATAGAACAGCTGCATAGTGGATACCCAACCTAACAAAAGTGGGTGATCAAGCCATTTTAATTTTTCGCCTTATTTTTGGAGATACCAAGCTGAAATGTGAAAGTCGAATGGGCATCTTCCCGATTTTTCCATAGGATTGTTTTTCCTATGAATGAGACATGAATGTGTATGAATACGTGTGAATGAGACAAAGGCAAAGCTGCCTGTAACAAGTGTCTCCCCCAAAGTTGAAAGAGTGAGAAAGCTGAATTAAAGCATTTTTATTTTTATCAACTCTGCGTAAGCAGAGTTTGGTATCGCCCCCCCGTATAGTGGGTACCACACGAAAAAAATGTCTGTCGTCGTCGTGGTCGTCCGTCTGTCTCGGAACTCCTCCTAGACCGTTGGACGGATTTTCTCCAAATTTCACACGAACATTTGTTGCGTGAATGCAAAAGTCAGTCAAAAAAGATTTTTTGAATTTATGCAATAGTTATGATTTTAGGTCCAAAATATGGTTCCCCCCCCCCCCCCCCCCCAGCAATGATGGGAGTTCTTAGTGAACTAAGAACGCATTCATTCTGGAAGCGAAAACATCTCGCTACCATTTGCTAGGTTAAGTTAGTTTAGTTGGCATTAGAAGTGATGGTAGTAATATTTGGATTTATGGTGATAGTGATAATGGTGATAATTGTAGTGATGATGGTTGTAGTTGTATTGATGATGATGACAGTAGTAGATATGATGGTGACAGTAGTAGTAATGATGGTCATAATAGTAGTGATGATGGTGACAAGTAATGATGATAGTTGTAGTGATAATAATGACAGTAGTGTTGATGGTAGTGACGATGGTGTGAGTATTAGTGATGATGGTGAGTAGTAGTGAGGATGGTGAAATTTGTAGTGATGATGACGATAGTTGTGGTGATAAAGTTCATAGTAATGGTGATGATGGCAGTAGTAGTGATGATGGTGACAGTAGAATAAATTATGGTAATATTTGTGACAGTAGTAATGATGATGGTTATAGTAGTAGTGATGATGTTAACAGTAGTAATGATGATTGTAAGATGGTGGTGATGATATTAGTGATGATGGTTGATAGTTGTAGTATCAATGATGATAGTAGTGATTAAGATGCTAGTGACAATGGACAGTGATGATGGTGAGAGTAGTAGTGATAATTGTAATTGTAGTAGTGATGATGATCATAGTAATGGTGATGACGACAGTACTCGTGATGATTGTGGCAGTTGTAGTGATGATGGCAATTGTAGTGATGATGGCAGTAGTAGTGATTATGTTGATTGTGATTGATGATGGTATTAGTAGTGATGATGGTAACCCATCGCAGAGTTGGGTATGCTGTTTTGATTTTGGGCAAAACGGCACGTCTACTTTATTTTATGTTTGTATATATTTATTTTATTTTTTATTTGAAGTCTACATTATTGGAAAGAAGAGTGGTGTGCTTGTTTAGTGTAGTATAATAGATAGTTGAAGGTGTTTGTGAGAGCTAGCAGGATTACTCCCGTGTATGTGAGACACAAATAGAAGCAGTGAGGGAAGCCAGACAAATGAAACAGGAGTTCCAGCCACTCCTTATCACATACATATGAGGCCTCCCCTGGGTATTATCTTGCTCGATTGGTGTATACAATGGATGTAATCCGTTTTAATTAGTTTGACACACTTCATACCAAATCCTGCAAAAATCGAGTATAAAACCATTATGATTTGTTGCCGTATCTTTAGACACATTGAGCCGAAATTTGGCGCCGGAGCGGCTCTTTCACATTATACTGGATTTAAAACTGCATAGCCAAACCTTACATGTACAGTACAGTTGCCCACATAAGTTCTGTTCCTCTCCATGACCTTATACATGGAAATGTAATGCGCATTATTGAATTACGAGTATAGTTTCTTTTACAATGGTTAACTCATCTGACTATAGTCACCTGATAATTAAAAGAACCCACACTCGCAATTCATTCATACTAATTTTACATTCATACATAAGATCACGACGATGAATAGAACTTATGTGGGCAACTGTACCTTAGTATGCACGGTATGCGCTGAGGGGGGGGGGGGGGGGCATAATAAAATGTCATTTGGGGGGCGTAATTTAATTGTATGTGGCATCTTATTTGTTCAGATACTGTATTGGAGTATGAATTACTTAAATGTGTATTGAATAATGGCCTGAAACTTTTCAAGCATGCTATAAGTGAAGCTGTAAGTAAGCTAACATAGTTAATGCCATGCTTCGTCGCAGGCATTGTAAACCGTGTATGTTCTTGTTAATTATGCAAATATTAGTATAGAGGCTACTCAATAAGTATATGAAAAGAGTTCGCCAGTGTATCACAATTTGGCCTTCTTAAAATATCCATCCATTCCTGATCATGGGTGGGACGCCCGTGGTTGTGGGGGAATATGATAATAGATGATCTGCTCCGGGGGTTTGATCATACTTCAAAGGGTAATGGCGAATAGATACCACCAGTCATTTCGCTTACATGTTAGTTCGCCCCCTTATAAGTCTGCTATGGCGATGTCACACAAGCGCTCCTTCCGACAATTTTATTTTCTCGCATTATTTTTTTTTTTTTTTTATTTTATTTTTTTTTTTACATTAGTATCGATATCTAAGCTGAAATTAGAATATGTTTGGTAGCTTACAACTAATGAAAGATGCATTCTGAAGTTACCAGCCGAGAATTGCTCCAAAATGTTGCCGGAAAAAGCGCCCGTGTGACACCGGCTCTAAGGTGGTGTCACAAGGGCGCATTTTCCTGCAATATTCGACGAAGAAGTTTTATTCTCGTACTATTGTGAGGTTCTTTCTCATTGGAATCGGAAACTAGATCGACGGTAGATTATGTTAGGTAGTTTAATTCTTACGGAAGTTATATTTTGAAGCTGCCAGACAACAATTGCTCGTAAAAATAGACGGAAAATGGCTCGTGTGACACCGCCTTTGGACTAGATTAGGCTAGGGTAGGTTAGGTCAGTTTTGGTTGGGTTAAGTTCATGTTTAGTTAAGGGAAGGTTCTTAGTTTTTTTATGGACCTGCTCCCTCATGTTTGCCCAATTAGTTTGGCGATTTTAAGTCCTTTCACCCCATAAATGTGTCAATATCAAGACCTTTCATGCCGTTTAGGTAATTTAGGAGGAATCTGCCTTTGTCCGTAACATTTTTCTACCGAAATGTGTACAATTTTATTTATTTTATTTTATTTATTTTTATATTATTGTTATCGGGTGGATGAGACTCGTTAGCCTTGGTCGGCAACCCATCTAGGGAAGACAACCTTATAAAAATCCGGGTTAATGGGATTTGGCAGCCCTGGTCGGCAACCTGTCTAGGGGAGTAAACCTTATACAAATCTATACTGCTTACCTATGGGTGAAGCAGGTTAGTGGATGGACTAGCCGCACACCACTAGAAAAATAGTGCTAAAGATACAAGAGGGCCTCAGAGTCGGATGGACCCTAAATTGAATGGTCAATCCTGTAAGTCCTTCAATAAACTGGCATGGGTTGTCCCTCTTACGGGGGATAGGTCCGCTTGGGGGCATTTTGTGTATGGCCACCCTCATTAAGGGGAGTAAGACGTCCGGCAATAGATACATAGATTATTATTATTAACGTTGTTAAGAGGTCTAGGGAACAAACTCCCCCCCCCCCCCCCTTTGTTTTAATTGAATGTTAAGGTAGGTTAGGTTAGGTTGAGTTACGTGATGTGTGAGTTAATCGAATCTCACTGTGGGCGAAGTGTGATGTAGCGAAGTAACTGTATACCTGACGAATGAGGTGTTTTCCCCCCGAGAGCCTCCAACATACAATATTACGGGGGGATGGCTAATTTTTTGGGCGATTTGGCCATGTATTCATTATTTTTCTAGTTTCCTCCCTAGACGTCCATCAAATTTAAAAAAAACATCCATTAGATCCCCCTTCTAGATTAATTTGTACATTTTTCGGTAGAAAAATGTCCCGGCCAAAGGCCGGTTCTTCCAACATTACAGGCTCATTAACGTTCGCCAGGGAAAAAATCGACACCTAAATAGCACGAAAGGTCTAAATATTGACGAAGAAATGAGGCGAAAGGTCTTAAAATCGACTAACTAATGGGGAAGCATCTTAGCATCTGAAAACTAATGGGGCTGAACATGAGGGAGAAAGTGGTCAAGAAAACCGGCCCATGTCCCCTTAAATTACATTACACGTCTTGGGAGCAAATGTTGTGAATGTCTGTAATGCTGCGTGATAAGGAACGAAGGCGCATGATCCATATTTCTTCATAAAGCCGGTATCACACGAGCGCTTTTTCACTCAACATGTATCCCCAACACTGGATTGGCAGCTTATGAGGTCAACATTGAATATATTTCTGTTACCCAAAATCATCTATCACCAGTCTAGTTTCCGATACCAGTGCAAAATAATCCAGAAATGTTGCCAGAAATTTTTTGATCATGGAATGTTGACTATAAAAGCTCTCGTGTGATACCGGCTTAAGCGGCGTCACACGAGCTATTTTTCCGTCAGTTGTTACGAGCAATTGTTGTCTATCAACTTGAAATTGTAAGTTCCGTAAGAATTAAACTAGCTTACATAATTTACCTTGGATCTAGTTTCCGATTCCAATTTGGAAGAGCCTCAAACGAATACGAGAACAAAATTGTTTTTCGAAATTTGCCGGAAACTGCGCTCCTGTAACACTAACTTTAATGCTGTATGCTAAGGAATGAAGGTGCATCATTTATATTGGTCTATATCTATAACTAGCAGGGGTACCCGGCGTTGCCCGGGTAATCACCATAATCACCATCACTACTACCACCACTACTACTACCATAATCACCATCATCAATCACTACTACCACAATCATCACAATACTACTACTACCATAATCAACGACCTCGACCTCCCTGTGCCTCATTAAACGGCGACCTCGATTTCGGCCGCTAAATGACCTCCTATTTTGGATCTGACCTCATCCGTACCCCCATTTTGGGGGGCTGCGAACAACTTTCGTTCCATACACCTTTTCGATCGGAGGCCTCCTTCTGCCCCAAACGGCAATTTTTTTCGCATTTTGTTCGCTGCCGAAAATTTTATTAAACAAAAGTGTCTCTGATTTCCACTAAACTCGCCTAAAACCATCTCCAAAGCCTGGGCTTTCCAACAAGTTAAATATCTCGGACTAAAACTGGACGCGAGTTTGTCAGGTGAAACAATTTTGGAATCTATCCTGAGTAAGTGTAGAGCACGTATAAAATACCTGTATAGACAGGTGGGATGCTTGCCCGCGGCGACCAAAAAGACCCTCTGCCAAGCGCTTGTTCAATGTCATTTTGACTATTCTGTGTCATCCTGGTACTCTGCATCATCTAAATCAGCACAGCACAAACTTCAGGTCACTCAAAATAAAATGGTTAGGTTCATGCTGAACCTAGGACCCAGATCACATGTTGGCCAGGAACAACTTCAGTCACTAGGTATGCTCAATGTCGCTGACAGGGCCAAACAAATCAGGCTCACTAATGCCTTCAAAATTTTCTATGACAGAGCTCCAGAGTACCTAAAGAATGATTTTGTTAAAGCAAATGAGAGGAGTGGACATAATACAAGAAACAGGATGTTTAATTTTAAGGTCCCGAGAATCCAAGGACAGGGTAAGCAAACATTCTTCTTCACCGCCATCAAAGACTGGAACGACCTACCCCAGTCAGTCCGTGAAAAGAGAACACTGTATTCCTTCAGACGTAGCCTGAAGGAACACCTGAACCGGACAGCTGCGAGAAGGGAGCACCAAGCTTATGTCTACTACTAAATGCGACATAAGAGATAGACAAACCAAACTGAAATGATTACTGATTACGGATTACTGATATTTACTATAGGATGTAAGGTATCTTAAAATAACCCCCTAGAAATACTTTTTCTAAAGTATCCATTTCTTTATCCTCCCCTTTTTTCCCCAGCTAACCTAATCCCACAAGGACCCCAATGGAAATACGCCTAACGGCCTTATTGGGCTATCCTTAGTTGGAATTATGCAAGGCTGGTACATGTCATATTTGTAACAAACTATGTGGTACCAACTCTGTAAATTGCTAACTGAATAAATATTATTATTATTATTATTATTATTATTATAACAAAGGTCGGGTAGTCGGGTAACTGACAAACAGACAAACATTGACCTTTATTTATTTAGATAAGGGAGTGTATCTATGGTAGCCTTCAGTTATATGAGTATAGCTGTACAGTCACTATCAAAATTCGAGGTCCCCCTTATGTTTTTTTTTTTTTTTTCCCAAGTATAACTATCCTGATTGATTTTTGGAAGGAACTTGCTTTTCAATAAATAGTAGGCCTATATATATAGTTTTTAGTTGATATGTGATGTATAGACAAATATATTCATAAATTCGTTACCGAGATATACTTCCTTATTTAGAAGTAGGTAAAGTCCACGATTTGTTATGAGTGACAGGACGTATATAATAGTTACTCCTGTATTTTAGAACCACACCTAAGTGCTTCCCGAACCCTTTATCGAACGAAGATAATACAACCAAGGGCTAATTTGTGATAAATGGGTTAAACATCATCCTGTTTCAGAAAAATAACTATTTGTGTCTGCTCATTTCGTTCATGAAGGTTCAGGGCAGACCAAATGGCTGGAGTAAAATAGGAAAGAAGAGTAATTGGACAAAGGAAGAACAAGCTGAGAAGTGAAAAGTACAGTAGAAGACTGAAAGTTCTCGGGCTCAACGAAGTTGCTTCATTGGTTCAGGGAAGTACTGAAGTCCAGTTATATAATGCGGGGGTAAGCCTTATGCAACGGCCCCTAATACCCCTAACTCATCACAACCCCCACACGTATCTCTGAGAACACTGCCACAATAATAGACCACATAAACTGTAACAGAGAGGACAAAATATCCCAATCAGGGGTTATACAGACTGGGATAAGTGATCACTTCGTCACATATTGCACACGAAAAACCACAAAAATTACCCTAGAGAATCACAAGATTATCAAAACAAGGTCACTCAGAAACTACAATAAAGAAACATTTCTGGACATTTTATGGAATACAGACTGGTCTCCAGTGTTTGGAAGTACAAACGTTAATGACGCATGGGTTGGCTTCAGAACCATCATCACAAACATTCTAGACGAAATAGCTCCTCTGAAAGACATACGAATTAAAGCAAGGTCAGACCCATGGATCAACAATGACATACTACACCATCTGGAACACAGAGACAATCTGTTAAAAAGGCTAGCGAAACATAGACAGGATCAAGGTCTGAAACATGAGTTCAACAGGGCCAGGAATAAACTAAGTAGGAAAATAAAATCAGCGAAAACTAATTATTTTCACAATAAGGCAGAGGAATATCAGAATAACCCAAAGAAACTATGGAGGCACCTAAAAACAACAGGCTACAGCAACAAGACAAGGGATTCGTCTGACACTAATATTGCTCTCACCATTAATGATCAGATTTGCCACGATAAACGACAAATTTCAACCTACTTCAACTCCTTCTTCACCTCCATAGCAAACACACTTGCACAGAACCTACCTCAACCTCTCAATAAATACACGACAACAACGGCCACCTTTCGAAATTTCTACAGAGATAAAGACATACACCCAAACACATTTGGATTGCAAAATGTTACACCAAAATACACTTTTGACGAGCTGTCTAACCTAAATGTACATAAAAGCACAGGACCAGACAAAATTCCTGCCAAATTTCTACGAGATGGAGCCATTGGTATAGCAGGCCCCCTAACTCACATCATCAACTTGTCAATTAACACCAACACTGTACCTGCTGAACTGAAGGAAGCTATTGTAACCCCTCTATTCAAGAAAGGAAATAAACTAGAAGTTGGTAACTACAGACCAGTTAGCATATTATGTATTGTATCTAAAATCCTTGAAAGAGCGGTATACACCCAAATTGAACACTACCTCAAACAAAATGATCTATTCTATAAGTTTCAATCAGGTTTCAGATGCATGTACTCGACAGACTCCTGTCTCATCCACTTAACGGATCACATTCGTAAAGAAATGTCTAAAGGTAACTACACCGCTATGGTTCTTCTTGATCTACAAAAAGCGTTTGACACAGTAGACCATGATATCCTATGTAATAAACTACAAGCAATGGGCATAGGATCTGTGAACTGGTTTAAATCTTATCTTAGTGGTAGAACCCAAAGAGTCAAAATTAATGATAATATATCTGATCCTATGCCAATTAACTGTGGGGTCCCGCAGGGAAGCATCCTTGGTCCCTTACTCTTTCTCTGTTATGTGAACGACATGGAACTGAGCGTCTCATGTAAATTATTACTGTATGCAGACGACAGCGTGCTCCTGGTTTCAGGAAAAGACCCAATAAGTATTGCCGCTTCACTTTCCAAAGAACTAGAATCATGTAGTGAATGGCTAGTGGACAATAGACTATCTCTTCACCTGGGCAAGACGGAAGCCATCTTATGTGGAACAAAACGCAAACTGAAAGACATTGTGGGCTTCTCGGTCAACTGTAATGATATTCCTATAACAACAGTGTCACAAGTTAAATATCTCGGACTAAAACTGGACGCGAGTTTGTCAGATGAAACAATTTTGGAATCTATCCTGAGTAAGTGTAGAGCACGTATAAAATACCTGTATAGACAGGTGGGATGCTTGCCCGCGGCGACCAAAAAGACCCTCTGCCAAGCGCTTGTTCAATGTCATTTTGACTATTCTGTGTCATCCTGGTACTCTGCATCATCTAAATCAGCACAGCACAAACTTCAGGTCACTCAAAATAAAATGGTTAGGTTCATGCTGAACCTAGGACCCAGATCTCATGTTGGCCAGGAACAACTTCAGTCACTAGGTATGCTCAATGTCGCTGACAGGGCCAAACAAATCAGGCTCACTAATGCCTTCAAAATTTTCTATGACAGAGCTCCAGAGTACCTAAAGAATGATTTTGTTAAAGCAAATGAGAGGAGTGGACATAATACAAGAAACAGGATGTTTAATTTTAAGGTCCCGAGAATCCAAGGACAGGGTAAGCAAACATTCTTCTTCACCGCCATCAAAGACTGGAACGACCTACCCCAGTCAGTCCGTGAAAAGAGAACACTGTATTCCTTCAGACGTAGCCTGAAGGAACACCTGAACCGGACAGCTGCGAGAAGGGAGCACCAAGCTTATGTCTACTACTAAATGCGACATAAGAGATAGACAAACCAAACTGAAATGATTACTGATTACGGATTACTGATATTTACTATAGGATGTAAGGTATCTTAAAATAACCCCCTAGAAATACTTTTTCTAAAGTATCCATTTCTTTATCCTCCCCTTTTTTCCCCAGCTAACCTAATCCCACAAGGACCCCAATGGAAATACGCCTAACGGCCTTATTGGGCTATCCTTAGTTGGAATTATGCAAGGCTGGTACATGTCATATTTGTAACAAACTATGTGGTACCAACTCTGTAAATTGCTAACTGAATAAATATTATTATTATTATTATTATTATTAATATATCAGGTCAGGTCAGGTGAAGGTATTGAGGGATAAATCTTTACAACGGCACCTCGTATATGCATTCTACTTTTCCTATTTTTTGTTCTGAAGAGTGTAGAGAGGGGAGAAGGGGTGTTGGAGAGAGAGGAAGCTGTTGGAGTGGCTTTGTTATGTGTCTTATTAGTCTGTATACATCGTCGAGGTGTCCCCCGACTGGGTGCAAGCATGTGAAACATACTAGGACGTACTACAACACCCACTAAATGTCCGCCTGGGCTGGGATCGAACCCAGGTCAAGCAGATTCACACGTCATAAAGATAATTCACATCTTTATTTCTAGCAGCATTTTGGGGGCTTTATCGCTATTAGATTGGTGTAGCTGGCTGAAATAATATATACTTAAATTTAGAAGCTTACATCCCAGATTTGCCGAGAAAAGATTCATAATATACGCTCGTGTGACTATGGCTTACTACTACAGAGGCATAATACTGACCAATGATGTCTTATAACATATCATTAACCCGGGAGCTGCGGGAAGACTCTTAAGAGTTCCCCCGGCGGACTGCGGGAAGACTCTCCTGAGTAAGTAAAATTAAAAATCAACTTTTGACATCGAAATTTTTTTTTTTTTTTTTATTTTTATTTTATTTTTATTTATTTTTTTTTTGGCCCCTGGGCCATGCAAAATCTCAGTCCTCTACCTCCCCTCCTTTCCTCCTATCCCTCAGTTATCACCTATTTTCCCTATTATTCCCTTATTCTGAGGTATATTTTCGTGCTAACATTAGCGAGTTGCAAGCAGGGTGTTGTCATCACTGATAGCAATCGAGTGCAAGAGAGAGAGAGAGAGTATCGATCGACTGTGTCGCAGTGGCCTTGGGGAAAATTGGTGGGAAGGTAGCTTGCCTCACCCATACATTATACAACTCGCGGGCTATATCTCCGATTTTGACCATCCAAACGCTGTTTTCACTCGTTTTATTGTTGTTTCAGGTTAATACCTTTATAATCAACCCATAATAGGCGCATATGGATAATTATTAATGCTATTAATGGTACAATGAATATTTTAGTGACGAAAAACCTCAAATACGTCAGCACAGGGGGAGGTTTTCAATTACCCCCGTGCGCACTTCAGAGGTTAAGGAGGGTCACCGGCTTTTTTATCTTTCTCTCCTTTTCTCTCTTTCCCTGGCTTGTATCCATTCGGCCCCATCCAGCCAACTGTTTTAAGACTTTTATCCCCATCCAGGTGTCAATTTCTTCCTGGCGAGCGATAGCAAGCCAGCATTGTAAGGAGAAATCCGGCTTCGCCGGAGACATTTTTCTATCGAAAAATCTACAATTTTAGCTTGCTGTCAAAACAAAAATATATATATTCTGGCTCGCTACCACTCGCCAGGAAAATATTGACACCTGGATGGGGGTAAACGTCTCAAAACAGTAGGCTGAATAGGGCCGAATGGATACAAGCCAAAGAGAGAGGGAGAGAAAGATAAAAAAAAAAAGCAAGGTGGGGTCCCTTAATACTGACCCAGTGGTGCCTGACGCCGGTAACGTTGCAGACCAGCCTCAACATCGTTCCTTCTTCTACAGTTATCTCCGTCACCCTCTTCCTCTCTGCCTCTGCTCCTCCCCTTTCCTTCTCTCCCCCCTTCGTCTCTGTCTCTGCTTCTCCCCTTTCCTTCTCTCCCTCCCTCGTCACCCTCTTCCTCTCTGCCTCTGCTCCTCCCCTTTCCTTCTCTCCCTCCGTCACCCTCTTCCTCTCTGCCTCTGCTCCTCCCCTTTCCTTCCCTCCCTCCTTCGCTTCTTTACTTCCTTCCTGATTTATTTTAGTGACCTCTTCTCTTCTTCTGTTCTCTCCTTTCCTATTTTGACTTTCTTCCTGTGAAATTATCTTGGCCTCTTCTCTTCTGCCGTTCTCTCCCTTCCTCACGTCTTCGCTTCCTTCTTGTGTTCTCCTATTGGTCTCTTCTTCTGTCCCTCTCTTCCTCGCTTCTTTGTCAACTCTTCCTGGCTCTCCCCTCTTCCCTTCGTCTTCCACATTTTCTTGCTCCTCTCTCTTTGTTCTTGCTCCACTCCTTTGATTCTCTTTCGTTGATTTGTCATGTCCTATACCCGATTCTCGTTTTGTCCTCTCTCCAATCTGTCTGCCTTCTACCGTGTTAGCTATCGTTTTACTATCATTTGTATTCGAAACATTTTGCGCTAAGGCTGTACCACTCTTACTATTATCTTGCATTCCACTGCCATCTTCCATTCTTTGGCCATTTATATTCCGCCGTAACTCACTTCCCCAGCCCATCTTATCATCTGAGATCAGAATTTGACGGGCATCCCGACCTTTGTAAACGACATAGGCTCGTAATCTCAATTGCTCTGGATCCGACTGTGTTTTCTTGCCCCCAACTACGTACTCCATAATACTGTTTTTCATAGTTTTCCATATTGACATAGAATCCCTCTTCGGATTTTGATTGTTCATATTAGAAATGCAGTGGGTGTGGTTTATTAGCCAATCGTCGTCATCGTCACCAATGGAGTTAAATATAATTTCGTCGCGGTTATGAGGATCTTCAATCATATCTTCGTTGGCTGCATTATTGTCTTTTACATTTTTATTATTATCTGTATTCGTTTGTTTTATATCAGTATCGTGTAATGCTTCTGCGTTGCTAGCGATTTGTCCAACATTTTGAGTAAGATTTTCTGACCTTAATGGTGCTTGGATCGGAATGTGAGTGTGATCTTGAGGAGGACCACCGACACCTGCCTTAGTCTGGGTACCGAGGGTCGTATTGAGGGCCGAGGCGAAGGGGGAGCTAATGAGGAGGGCAAATATAAAGATGTATTGAAATATAGAGCACTTGGAGGGAGGATAAGGGCAAGGGGGACGAGGGGAAGAGGCTGGTTCTGTCTGCCGTGGAGCCATGATTGTTACTGACCGGTGGGAAGGGGTCGTCTGCACTTGTGGGGATTTTTATGTTGCTGTTATTGGCGTTGTTGCTCTTGCTGCTGTTGTTGTTGTTGTTGCTGTTGAGGTAAGAGTTACGTAAAGCCGGTATCACACGAGCGCCTTTCCCTGCAACTTTTGTTTAGGCAATTCTAGTTTGGCAGTTTCGATATGTATAAGAATTCGACTGTTTATAATATTGTATCATTAGCTTTGTTTGTGTTTTATGCTTTAGTTTAAGTTGCCAGATAATGTTAATCAAAGAAATTGTACAATATAATTTTTCGTGGGATACCCCCAAAAGGTGGCAATTAGGGGGGAGGTGGGAAAGAGAGGCAGGGGAAGTAAAGAAAGGGATGGTATTTGTAAACAAAATAAAGGTACAGTATTGGGGGAAAATAATATTCCAGGTGAGAGCTTCTCAATGCTAGAACTCTTGTTACATTCCCTGGCTTCCCCCACTGTTTCTATTTGTGCCTCACCTACACAGAGTAATCCAGCTAACTCAAAAAAAAAATCCCCGCCTCTTCCTATTCATTTCACTATACTTGACAAGCACACCACACTTCTTTCCAACACACCTAAATTACCTATAACGTACCTTGATTTTGGCTCCGTGTCATTTTGTAAGCCTTCGGAGGATACTTGTTACAGACAGCTTTACCATTTGTCTCTTTCATGCACATAGACTAAATATATATACTGTATATATATATATATATATTATATATATACTAGCAGGGGTACCCGGCGTTGCCCGGGTAATCACCATAATCACCATCACTACTACCACCACTACTACTACCATAATCACCATCATCAATCACTACTACCACAATCATCACAATACTACTACTACCATAATCACCGGCCTCGACCTCCCTGTGCCTCATTAAACGGCGACCTCGATTTCGGCCGCTAAATGACCTCCGATTTTGGATCTGACCTCATCCGTACCCCCATTTTGGGGGGCTGCGAACAACTTTCGTTCCATACACCTTTTAGATCGGAGGCCTCCTTCTGCCCCAAACGGCCATTTTTTCACATTTTTTTCGCTCCCGTATACTACATAAGTTATGCCGAAAATTTTGTTAAACAAAAGTGTCTCTGATTTCCACTAAACTCGCCTAAAACCATCTCCAAAGCCAGGGCTTTCCAACGGTGCCCCACACTCCCACCTGGCACCAACACTGTGGGAGGAGTTTAGTAACAAAGGTCGGGTAACTGACAGACAGACAGACAGACAAACATTGACCTTTATTTATTAAGATAATTTGTAACCTTGCTGAATGAGATTAGCAAAAATGCCAGCCCTGCTAAATGCAATATAACTATAGTAATCGTCATCATCAAAAGAACATGGTGACGTCAAAGATAGAACTTATGTAAACATTACGCGTCTTTGTACCCAGGCTGGCTTCCTAATACGATTTTTTATTTCGGCTTGGTCAGATATTTTTATGCAAGAGCGTGAGTGTGTGTCTTGGTGTGTATGTAATTATGTGTGTGCGTGTGCAAGAGAGAGTGTGTGTGTGGGGGGGGGGGGGGGGTCAGTTATTATATGTAAATGCTTGACCAAGCTAAATTAGAAAGATAAGTTTGTATTACCCACGTGAATCATGCAACATAAGAGAAATGCTCTAGACTAGGGTAATGGTGTGTCATATTACGTTTGTCACACCCACTTAGTAATATATAAGCAGTATATAATATCGGCATTTCATTACGCTCACCACCTCACGCCGCCATAAATCTCAGCCTTGCAAATGTTATGACCTGACCATCCACACCCCGCTGGCTTGAGGCTGAGCGTGTTTAACTGAACCAAAGGAAAATTAAAGCGCATCTGAGGTGGATGCGTGCTGATAACGTTGGCAAATGTCCTGAGTTATTTTTTTTTTTTTTAGTTTGAGGATTTTGCATAGCATGTGATTAGGTTAGTGGGGCCCCAAAATAGTAGGAATTTGAGGGGATCTCCAATCTTAACCAAGAGTAAATCGTATATATGTACTCTGAAACCAAAATGTTAAGTTGGGGTTGTTATTATTATTATTATTATTATATATATATATATATATATATTGTTTAGATATTCTGCGAGTAGAAATACTCAGATAGCCATGGGGGTAATTGGAAACGTCCCCCTGTGCTGACGTATTTGAGGTGTTTCCGTCACTAAAATATTCATTGTACCATTAATAGCATTAATACTTATCCATATGCGCCTATTATGGGTTGATTATAAAGGTATTAACCTGAAACAACAATAAAACGAGTGAAAACAGCGTTTGGATGGTCAAAATCGGAGATATAGCCCGCGAGTTGTATAATGTATGGGTGAGGCAACCTGCTTTCCCGCCAATTTCCCCCAAGGCCACTGAGACACAGTCGATCGATACTCTCTCTCTCTCTCTTGCACTCGCTTGCCATCAGTGATGACAACACCCTGCTTGCAACTCGCTAATGTTAGCACGAAAATATACCTCAGAATAAGGGAATAACAGGGAAAATAGGTGATAACTGAAGGAGAGGAGGAAAGTGGGGAAGGAGGG